>JAITYZ010003157.1:0-21170 GCA_027744595.1 Paronellides praefectus | reverse complement strand
AATGGGATTTCTAATTTGGCTGGATTTGGGGCTCCATATGTAGCAGGGTTAATATTAAACAGTGAGGTAATCTATAATAATAATAATAATAATAATAATAATAGCGCTATCGTAATAGTAATCGTAATAAGCATATTAAATCTAAATCACTGCTGCTGATGTCGTAATATGCATCTCACAACAACAGTCACTAATATATTATGTATGTAAATGACTTCCTGCTTCTCTCTCTCTGTATTTATAGCCTACCATATATGGATGGCGTTATGTATTCCTGATCCCGGTGATTGGAGACTTTTTGGGAAATCTCTTTTTCGTTTTATTCTGCTCGACGGAGGTTCAGCCTTGGAATAACAAGAAAAGGAAAGATGTTGAAGAGAATCAAAATAACAACTCATGAGCTGTTAAAAGCAGCAGAAAATTACTCAGCCGAGAAATATATCATTTAATTTTTTTAAACTTAACAATTTTTTAAAACGTAACGTAAAAATACTACCGCGTAGTATATGTATTTTTTAACAGGCGACAATTTTAAGTTGATTTGATATAATTTAGGATTTTAATTGCGTATGCAAGTTTTATATTAATAAAAAATCACGCATAATAATCGTAAACGTATTCCTTCATTTCATTTTCCTTCATGCCACATTCCACATTCCGAGTCGAGAATTCCAAAAATATCTAACCCTTTTTTTGCCTGCGGCAGCGTCCGCACTCCGCAGTAGGTATATACAAAGGTACCCATTTCAAGTTCTCCAAATTTTAGTATCGTTCCCCATAAAATAGTACAATTTCCGGAACACGATAGTCAATTAGCTATCATAAATTAGACTGGTGGTTGATTTATTTCGTGAAAATTGAGGTTAGTCCATGAACATGCCTGTTGTGGCATTTTGTTTGTGCTTGTGATCGTGATGATGATTTATTCATAAGGAGATGGGAACTTGGTACAGTACACATATACTAGTGTGTAGTGTAAACACAAACAACATATTATTCCAGAGAGTTTTAGATTGGTAACGGCAAAACGGCAGTCAGCAGCGGTGACTGGTGTGGGTTGGTTTAATATCCCACGTCATACTAATATGCTCCACGGTAATATGTAATGAAAGCATAACATTCAACAAAACCCCCATATCGCCACTCATTCCTCTCTCTCTATATATCCCTATAGATTTTCATAAAGATATTCTGTTTACTTTTTTTATCAGAATAAACCTCTCAAGTTTTAATTGCTCTGTGGGTCCGGTTTTCTAATAATTTCCTTGTGCATGCAACCAGCCCACTGTTAACTTTACTACCGTTGTTGTTACCATAATGTACACATACTTTACGTTTAAAAATTATTATTATGAAGGATATAAAATAGCCTATTGTGATGTGTGGCTTGGCTTGTTGGACTGTTCTTTATTCGTAAAAACCCTTGAGGTTGTGAGATATACATATACGCTGGCATGTTTGTGGACAAACAAAAAGACTCAATCTATTATGTTGAACCAACAATACGATGTAAGATAATAGCAGCAATACATAAAGTGCGTAGGTATATATTTATTTTATATTTTATACTATAAAAATGTTGAGCATACATTACATAAGTGAATGATTTACTAAATTTTTACGAATAATTGTTCATTGCGCAGTTAAACCAATGGTTCACTAACTACACCATTTATTTGTCTTTTGTAAGTAGTAATAATATTCCGTTTCTAAATACTAAAATGTAAATATGCATATATCCGAGAGTGATAAAGAAGGCGTGTTGCATCAGGAGCGGCTAATGTCCATCCGTCCAAATAAATATTATGATGATGGACGACCATGAACTCGATCGTTTCTATATAATATTTCCAGTATATTATTATTTATATTCATACTTAATTCCACCCAACAACAACCACCTATTCATTCATGTAAAATATTATCCAACGTATTTATTATTATTATCATGCTCAAGGCTATTTGTAAAACTGGATAATACCTATTACCTGGGATTGTAATTTTTTAAATAGTGTACTCGGGTTGATTGTAAACTTATTTATGTATATAGTTTACCATTAAAGTAAATGATACACAAGTTAATTTAATGTGAGCTCTTACTTTTTTTTATAAAGAAAGCAAAATAGTCTCATATTCCATGTTGTGGACATATTTATGGACTATTTTTAGCTATACAAAAAATATGACGTTGAATGTCCATCAAAGAGCTCCAACAAAGTCACATATCAAATCATTTAAATCAACCTTCCGTCATCTCGTATATTTGACTTAATTACAATATTGTAGCACAACTCACCTGTTATCTCTTATCTTCAAAATTTAAGTAATATGTAAGCATATTATATATATATTTAGCAGGAATGAATGGGACAATTACTCAGTGCCCATGTTATTCTAGGAACAAAGTGGAATTACACGGAACATAACGATAATATTTTTTTGTTTCATTCATATTATATGCCTGGTCCTGGTCATTACTGTATGACAAGCTGATGATAAACTCACAGATTTATTTTTATCGTGTGGCAATGTGTGTGTCAAAATGAACTTTAAACAACTTTTTCAAAGGTTGAGTTGATGAATGGCAGGTAAAACAAAATGGTATATACCTACCTATCTGGCATGCTTTTTTTGAAGCTCTCGTAAAAATGAACGCACGACAAAGTATTGCATACTCAGGAAAAGTAGTATACAAGTTAATTTTAGAAATTTTATGTAAATATGTTTGCGCACTAATTGGGTCATATACAGGCAGGGTACATGGGTAAATGTTCAAAGAAAAGTGTCCTTGCACGGGTTAATTTCATTACTTGCTTTAAATAGCAAAAAAACATGCATACATACAAACTCAACAATGCTCTTCAAATCTTTATGCATCAATTTTTACATTATTGTTAGCAAAGTCATGTTGAAAAGTTCCTCACAAAATAAATCTACAAACTTTTTGTAGTTTTATGCTTTATATTCCATTATGTATTTTTTCCGCCGCACTCATTTCTAAAATCTGTCTAGTTTGTCAATTGAATTGAAACAATACGCTCAGCACGCCCATTAAATGTGGAACTAATTAGGTAATATAATTTTGTAGTTTTATACTTTTAGCACCAGTGCACAGTGCACTCCATGCGCAAGATATCCTTTGTTGCCCTTCATGCAACAATGCATATTTTTATGTGAGGACCAGACATTTTGATGCATTCTATCCATTCCAGAAGACTTAATTTGATCACATTACATATTCCTCCTCCTCTTACTACTACTAATGGCATGCTGCTGGAAACTGTGTTTTTTCATTGTTGCTATCATTGTCTGTGTGTATTGAATATGTGAAAGCTGTGTTACCTTTCCACAAAGGGATGATTTTGATGGATACTAAAACAATGGTGTTATATAAATTATATGTATTGATGCGTGCAATGGAAATTCCCATTTTATCCTACTTTTTTAAGATCTGGGTTAATTCGCTAATTTATATGGCCTTTCATTAGCTTCCTTCGACCATTTGGCATTTTGATTTCGACACAATACACATGGTTTGTGCGGAGTGTTTGGAAATTCCTGAAAAAATATAGTTTTCGTACAATTTAGACAAAGTGATAATCAAAAGCAGAAAAATAACATTAAAATAAAATTTCATTTACTAAATTGTTTGGCTACTTGTCACGAAATGGATCATCAGGATATCACGTGCGCTCTGGTGTCCTTAGTATTACTCTCTTTCCTTCAAATTGTCACAAGCACTCCACAGTTTATCGCGAATAACAATGTTCACTCCGTGCACTCGGTGGGAAATGGACTGAAAGATTCGACATTGGACAAAATCAAGCTGATTCGTCATATTCCATCTGGGAAATGTATGATTATTGAAAACCGGGATCTTCCGGTGGGTAAAAAAGGAGGAAGGGTGGTGCTTTGGGAGTGCCATGATGTGAAACAGTAAGTAATTGGAGAAGTGGTTCAATTATTTTTTTATACAAAAAAAAACTATTTTACTAAATGGTTTCCTTTTCTTTTAAACAGCATTGCAGGTTTGGAGCAAGAAATGTTCACCTTGATAAAAGGGATTGACAATGGCTACATGATAATGGGTCTCGCCGGTTCCCTGAACCACTGTCCCTTTGCGGGTCGTGACTATTACGACACCCTTGAAATTGGCAAATGTAATCCCAAAAACGCATACCAATCTTGGACCTTCCGCCGAGTGGAAGGGACCATTGACTCGTATCAAATTGTTCATTTGGTCAGTGGTCGTTGCCTCCGCGTTCCAGACAGCCCTCACGATGGGGCGTGGGTTTCGCAGCGGAGATTGTGATATCAACGACCCCATGCAAACATGGCGTGTTTGTGGGCTGGATAATGACTGTACATTTACCATTTAATTTATCACTTTGTTTTACTGCGCGCGCCGTCGTTTTGTTGTTATATTTGTACTATTTATTATTTAAACAGCTTTAGATAAAAAAATACATTCATTTTTAATATTATTTTTCTTCTGCAAAAAAATATAAAAAATAAAATGTTTTGCACGCACGTGCGTCCTGCGCGTAATACGTATGCATACGTTTGTGTGTGTAAATAAATTGATTTATTTGGTCTGTCGACGCAAAATAAAGAAGAAATAGTGCGTCGTTTTACGCACAGCTCACGCAATTTCCTATTGTTTCCTTTTGGCTTCCTTCTCCGCTGCATAAATATGGTCTGCTTGTCTCAAGACTGCCTTTGGTGGTGCTTTACTTTTTGACCGATGCTGTGATTTGAACACATCAATCAATTCTCTATACGAGTACCACCGTTAAAATCCAAACCGTTTTTTAAAGGAAAGTATTCCATACACCACACATACCATAACCATATATCTCACCCACAATATATTAAGCTTTTTTGACAGCATTCAACAATTGTCGAGAAAGATTGCCTTTTCTTCCCACAAACTCACACTAAAAAAGTTCATATACGCATACACATACCTAAAAAACGCATTCCAAAACTCTGAAAATACCACACAGAGAGAATATGAGAGAAAAATAATCTTGATTTGAACTCCACCACTTATTATTCCTTTAATAATCACGTTGGTTTGTTTGGAAGGGTTTATTTGACATTTCCCCACAAAAAAATCTGAAGAATAAAAATATTTTTGTGTTTTAATCTGTTCACAGCTCTTGCTTTTTCATTATTGCCTTCTTTCAGGCAGTCGAATCTCAGACACGTTCTCATTTTCTTTTGCTATTGCAGCAGCAATAACTACGCAAATTTTATTTGGTGGTAGCGTCATCAGCAAAAATTATGAAATCGACTTGTCAGTACCTTCGTCTTTCTACAGGAAAAACCGGTACATAAGAAATGCCAATGTTTCTGACGTTTTGAATTTGGTCAAAAGAATCAGAAAGTTAAAAGTAGCAAAAAAACGAATTCATTTGTTGTAACTTACAACTTGTAAGCTGTTTAAATACCAGCGAGCTTCTTTTATTTTTATTACAACGAGCTGGTTATATCTATATACTGTACTGTACCCATGCAATGTCCACATTTAAACAGCATTGTTATATAATGACTTTGCTTACGACGATGATGATATCAATATCATCATTATCATCATCAAATGAAATCAGAACCAGAGAACCAGGAAGCAAAAAAGTATACCTATTCGTTTTGGTGTATATCGTGTACGTGTGTTTGCTGTTGTCCCTGGCCCTCATCCATTTCAGAAAAATCCTGATTCTTCAGTCACACTCCTTGGAAGTCAAGTTTTTTCCCAGATTATTTTTCCTCCACCATTCTTTTGTCCAACTTCCTTATATGTTGTATATACGAGCAGTATAGTAATTATTACTATCACAAAAATAGATGGGACAAAAAATATATAAAATAGCTGTGTGTGTGTATTATATTTCTTATTGCATTTTTATAGCAGCCCCGTGCAACTTCCAGCCTGCATATTACAAAATTTTCTCTCCCTTTCCGGCTTGATCACGTTTTTTCCCTTCTCTCTTTTTCCACTCGTGTAAGCAGCTATTGAAAAGATATGAAGGGAATGATGATGACAATAGCAGGAGCAATAGAAAGAGGAAAAGGAGAAAGAAGAACAATTTTCATAGTAGCTTTTCTTTGCCTATTTACGACAATTGAACGTGACCCAGGATTCTTCATTGCCGTCATCGTTTCCTCGTTTCATATTTTCTCTCTTCCTTTTTTTCTTCTTTTTCCCCCACCAGCATTTTTAGCCTTGCCAGGTTTTTTTTCTTTCTTTTTTTACAATCACACTTTCACTCTCAAGTTATTTTACTAAAAGCTGCCGTACCATTTACCACACTACTATTACAAAACAACCAGCAACAGAAGACACGACGACGACGACGACATTCACAAGAAGAGAGAGAAAAAATTATACGCTAAAGAGCGACAATAATAGAAAAGCCATTGTTTGCCTTTCTTTATTTCTTGGACATACACAATACAACAGCACAGCCGGTGGTGGTGGCACTGCTGCTATGTGTTTTCATGCTGGAGGCTTCTTAACACTTTAAGGTTTTTTTATATAGGTATAATTTTTACAAGTGAACAAGCAGAGTAGCAAATAACTGGCTCAATGTTTTATATATGGGATGTCTGAGGCTCTTTGCCAAAAAAATGTATATAATGGAAGCATGCAAGCAAAAATAGATCCTCTCTGGTAACTCTGGTTGTTGTACAAAAGAAGAAGATGATGATCATCATCGTCATGATCATTGGTGCACTTGGTGACTTGACTTGTGTGTGTGTGTGATCTTTTCACTTAAATAGCAGCAAGGCATGCATGCACGGATGGGTATAGTAGTAAAGTATGTATATAGCTTTTTAGCTTTCTTCCTCATCACTAAACAAACCTAAAAGCAATTCCTTCCTCGCAGCCATAAAAAAAATAAAAAAAATACATTCAGCCAAATAGATAAATAAAGAAAGCATGTGTGAAAAATAGAAAAGAGAGCAACAGCACAACTCCACATCAACAACAACAATAGCATATAATACACATATTATAGATAGATATACAGAGAGTTAGAGAATAGGACCAATAATAACCTTCCATTTAGTTAAAGAAAAAGGGTGAAAAGGACAAAAGGAGGAAGAATAAAAATAGCAAAAATAGTTTTTGTCACGACTCACGGAAACTACTACGCAATGATGCTGTATACAACTTGTATAATACAAGTTCAGTTCAATAAGAAATGTCACAGATGATATTTTCATGAAAGAAAGTATAAATATTATAGGACAACAATGCCAAAAAAAATTCATTCCACTTTGTTAATGAAATCTGACTGGAGACTAGACAAAATAAAGTGACATGAACGAGTAAGTTTTTATTATTTCTTCTAATTCTTCTCAGACTTTTTTCTTTTTTTATGTAGTTTAGTTTTTTAAGAAAAAAAGAACCGGATGTTAACTGTTTTATAACAGCAAAGAAAGGAGTTATAAGATAAACAGGGTAAAAGAGTCTTTTGTGTGTGTATTCGAGTGAGATTATTCGATAATACAATTGTCACATTGTATGCAAACCAAAATGCGCACAAGGCTATAATATATATATCCCTCCCCCACTATTACATCCACCCACGCTTCACCACACACACACACATGTTAATAATGTTAATAAAAAAAGAGTGAGAAAAATGTGCGTGTAGTAAAATAAGTGTACATAATTTTGGTGTAATGGCTTTTCGGGATATATAAGTCCATACGAGTTAACGCTGTTGCGTTCCTTGCCCTGGCTGTTATTATTATGACTCAATGACCCTTTTCCTAAATAGATTGTCTTTTAGCGTAACACACAGCGTAATAATAACAAGGAGAATGAGAGAAAATGGAGATTTAATAGAATGACAAAAATTATTTTCTTTCCTTCCGTCGTCGTCGTCGTCGACGCTACTACATACTTTTACTTCCTTATGAAATCTAGTATAATATGCGTGGGCGTATTTTGTGCGTAAAAGTATAGTCATGTATCTTCATATACTTTTATCTCTACAAAAATATCGCTACTTCTTTTTTCCCCTTGTGTGTGTGTATTGAATTGCGATCCCATAGATTCTGAGGATAGATTACGTTATTGCTTTTTTATATATTTTATTCAACCGGACTTGGCGTCTGGTTTGGTTTACTGTATACATTTCCCCTTTGTCTTCATTTTCCTTTTCATACTTTATTTCCAAGACATGGACTCGGAACGTGCGTAAGGAAAAGTGAATGAATGAATGAATCAAGACGTGTAGTTTCTTGTACAATCAATGCATGCACACTTCGCACAATTTTCTCGCCATACCTTGTCGCTTGTCTCTTTTGGGAAAATGTAACCAAGTAAAGTAAAGTGTCAATGATGTAATGGAAAAGGCGGGTGAGCTATATGCTAGTGAAAATTGTGCGTGTTTCTCTTTTACGTCGATGTATTGCTCAAGTGAAAGCGACATTTTTCTGAAAAAATACATCTTTTTTTTAAATATATTTTTCTAGTTTTTTTCTTGAGGCAACAGCCTTTTTTCACTACAAACATAAAATGATCACGTGAGCCAATATCCGGTAATTGTATATGTGCGCGTTACGGTGTACTCTGTACATTTTCCTATCATAATAATCTCTTATTAGATTCTCCTCAGGTTTTTCTCTCTCTTTTTTTCACCAGATGCACTTTTTTTTCACCAGATGCACCTTTAATTTTACAACAACAACAACGACAACGCAAGAAGCTACATGTGAAAGACAAGAATAAAGTGTGGGAGTTTACTTTTTGAAAAATTCAATGAATTTCGACAGGAAGGAAATGAAAACACGCGACGACGAGCATCCATACACACGTACGTGTGGTACATACATCCAGTTCCATTTTTCCAAGACAAAAAATGTTAAAAGTAATGAACAAAGTGATTCTGATTTCCTGTTTGCCTTCAAAGAAAATATAAAAAAAAAACTACATGATATTTTATTTTCTTGTTCGTCATGCATTCAACTCTTTTCTCTTCTGGGCCTCGTCGTCTCGTTCGTGCATCAGTCCATTACGGAAGGAAGTGTACATAGCTAGTTTACTTTCACTTACCCATTTCCTGTCCTTATCTTTACTCCATACTATACCTTCTTGTTTCACACGTTGTTATTTTTTTTCCTCCAAAAAAATAATACACCATGTGTGTTCGTAATTGCGTAAGAAAAGTGCATGTCCTTATCCTATCGTTCCAGTGTCATAAACGAAAGAAAAAAATAGCATGTAACGCGTTTCTCTAACTTCCGGTATGAGAAAAAAGGGTAAAAAAATAAATAAATAGCTTTCCGTTAGCTAATGTTTAAGTCTTAAGTACATACATACAACGACGACGACGAGGACCAAGTAAATACACTAGTCACAGTCGTCAGCCAAGCGTGCAAGCAACAGAAACAGTAGAACGAAATGTGCGTGTTTTTTTCTCCAGTAAAACATATCAATTTCACTTCCGCCCAGTAAAAAAAGCCTAAAATATATAAAAAGATCCGAATCTCACCAGAGCCTTGCATACACTCATTCTATATTCTATATAGTCAATAGTGTGCTATTATCCATCTACTTATCTTATATATATCCCTTCGTAGGAGATTCGACATTGAAAGAAAATTGTGTATAATGGTCTCCGGTTTCCAACCGGCAAACTGCATCTCATATGGGTATATAGTGTATATATGCACAGTAAACTGCAAAATGCAATGGATAAAAATAAGGATGATGCGATGATACTGTGAAGGAGGGAGAGGAGGAAAGAAAGATGAGATGAAAATGATACTTGTTTTTTTCTCTGAATCTCCTGAAAAGCTGTACTCAACAAAGTGCGTGTATATGTACGTGTGTGTGTATTTACTTGCCCCAGGGGATAAATAGTGCAAGAGAAGAGAGGAAGAAAAAGGCCGGCTATTTTTACTGAATCTTTTGCCAGCAGCAAAAGTTAACTGCTTTGTGCCAAACTCCATTTATTTTTATTTCTATATTGCTTTTCAGCCTAAAAAAAGTCGGATTCTTTTACTTAAAAAAATAATATACACTTTTTGATCTGGAGGAAAAAAAGTGCGTAAACGCCATACGCACTTTAGGGAAAGAACATGCAAGCCTTCTGCTTGTTCACAGTCAGTAAAAGTATTTTCCTTCTTGTTTCCATCATCATCATTTTCTTTCACTCCTACGCAATTCCAATCTTTTTGTACCGATATCACCTCATGCCCGAAAATAAAAATAAAGACCGGTTTTTTTGTAAACATTGCTCTCTTGCCGCTTCATAACTCACAGAGAATGATACTCAACAAAAAAAACTTACAAACCCGTTGCTTTGCATTGTTAAGAAAATAACAGCTTTGCTATGCATAGTAATGCTACCCGTTTTATTTCCAATGAACTGCACCTCCCTCTCTCTAAGATTTTCGGAGAGTTAAATGAAAATGGGAAATAAAATGTTGTTGATTCTGCAACTCTTTCAAATACAATGCCAAAAATATATAACTTAACCATCCCCCCACCACCACCCCACGCATTATAAACGTTAAAGTTTCTCTTTTACAAATGCTTACTCTTTTTAGCAGGGAGTGTGGGAGTGAAAGAAAATTGGAGAAAAAGAAAGAAAAAGAAAATATTGTAAGCTTTCCCTCAGGGAAAGCAAATCACAGGCAATACGTATAATTTTTTTTCTTCTTCGCGTCTTCCAACAAGAAATACTACACTTTTGGCTCAAACTATCCATAACTAAAGTATATAGTGTAATTTTTACCCGCCTTTTTTACTTTATATGCCTAATAGCTATTGAGGCTCCGGGAGCAAAAAAAAATATAAAAAGCTGCAATGCAACAACAACGCAGACATGACCTTCAGACAAAAAAAAATATATCTACATTTTTTTTCTCCGCCCGAGGAGATATATTATAGCATGTATATTTATAATGGTAAATGGCTGGATATCTCTTAACCATTTTTCTTTCTGCTCAAGTTTTTTTTAAATTGCACACGCATAATATATGGTTATTATATTCAGTTAACCATATACCTATACTCTTTAGTTTTTAAAGATAATTTTTCAAGTTGAGAGAGAGAGTTCAAGATTATTAATGTTCCTGCAGTCATTACACTAGACCACCCTTGTCTTTGGCTTACGGCAGAGAGAGAGTGCCGTTTTCTCTCTCTCTCTCTCTCTCTCCACTTTACTTGTGTTTTTCCGCTTTTTGGATAATTTCCTTCAGACGTTTTAAGGAGAATAAGCTATTTACTTTTTTTAAATGCATTGGATTTTTCTTTCTTTCTCGGGTGGTGCAGTTTTTTAAAAGCAGCACTACATATTTTCCAATGTCAAGGATTAGAAAAAGCCGACAACGGCGGCAGCGGGACAAACATCATTAGTTTTATAACATCATCTATTTTATTCTTCCTCTTCAACTGCCGCTGCTGCTACTGCAGCTATTCTTTTTAAAAAAATGAAACAAGCCACTTACGTAAATATATGTACATATATTGCTAGTCTGGTAGGGTGTCGTCGTCATCGCATATGCAATTTATTTAACAAAGTTACATTATTTTTCTTGTTCATTTCATTTTTTACAACTCTTTCACATCCGCGGCCATAGTCTTTTAAACGATATTATTTATATGCACTGTCATGTCAAAATACATCCATAATACAACTTTATAAAATGTGACATGATGACTATGATTGAAACATGCAAGAGTATAGTAGTATGATGATAATAATATGAAGTATAAAAGAAGACCTTGGGCTTTCCTTTTTACATTGCCCGTTTTCACTCATGAAGTCAACTTAATGTTGCATAACCAACCATACATGTATACAAGACTCCCAGCCAAAAAGGACTTTCACCCCTTCTTTTCTGATGGTCCGCCCTCACTTTAACAATATATCATTCTTTCTCAAGGTAAAAAGAAATGGTTAGTAGGTAGATTTACTACCACTTCCTATTGCGTGTATTTACTCACTTCCTTCCCAACCTTTTTTTACTCCCACACACACATATACGCACACATATGATACCGGCCGGGTAAAAAACATATCAATTTATTGCACAACATTTCATCCACCATTCCATCCACAGAGAAAAAAACACACCCTTCTCCCTTTCTTGAAAGCAATCTTTACTCTGAATTTTTTTTGGGGAGTTCATGGATCTTTCGTCTTCAGCCGGTGATCTTTATATATACCTACTTATTTTTTTGGTTGATTTGGTTTGTTGGAAGGATGAATGCAGGTTTCTTTTTCTTCTTCCTTTTTACTTACTTCTTATTTTTGTAACCTTTTTTATCATCCGTCGATATCAACAATGACAGTAGTTGGTTTGTTGTAGGGAAAAAGAGATGTGTTTTTCCGGTTGTTATGCTGGGAAAAAAGCAAAGTTATTTTTCTACTCGATTCCCCTGCTCCATTCCAAGAACATTTGCCAAGATGGGTACTTTGGTTATATCCTTTGGGATATTTTGAACGGATGAATATATATTCCCTTGTTGATGATGTGGTGTGGTGTGGTTGAAAGAAATGCAAGTGGGAAGAGAAGAGTTTGTGCATTTCATATTATTATTATTATTATACTGTGGTTGGTTATTGTATATCCGGATATGTGAGATTTTTGGAATTGGAACCGGTATTTTTTGGATGTGGAGTAGTGACTGATGTGTGAATGTGGTTGGTATACTTCGTTAATGCGATGGAAAAAGGTAAGAAAAATGTAAGTGGATATGTAATTCGAGTATTATGTATGCTTGTAGAAGAAGATACCGGGTTTTCCGGGTATTACGGTGCGGGTATAGTCTCATGGGAATAAAAAAGTGGCTGTCATATTATTACAACTACCTACTATACTAAACCAACCACCCTTTTTCAAGCTATCTCAATTTCTAAAAAAAGGGAGGAAAAAATGCATCTCTTCAAAATCCATTTATTTCTCAAACAAGTACACGCAAAGCTTCAATGCATTTTGCATGATATGCATGGTAAATGGCATGTCATACGCACAATAATATGCAAAAGCTTATCGAAATACTTTAGAGCTCGGATTGATTGATATTCTCATCCCGATGGGGTGAAAAAGAATGGATACAACACCAAACTTTTCATACTGAAGAGAAAGTAAAGTTTATTTTTTTAAACGAGAATTCGGGAAAAAACCGAAAAAACTCTGCATTTGAAATTTAGGTACATTTTGATTTAAAGTTCAAGGATATTTATGTAATGATTTGGATCTGTAATTCTTTTGGATATCTAATTTTAACCACATGAATTTTTTATCCGATGCATTTGTCTTTTTTAAATTACATTGCATTGTACAGGATGTTGATACATTAAAACTGACTGGGTATATAATATATGTAGCTTCCTGTTTTGGTTGGAGGCTATTTCTACTTGTAGCAAAACAGGAAGCAAGGCAATTATAAACTCAGTAGAAAAAATGGATTCTGGTTTTATACCGTTGATCCTGCTTCATCCAAAATGTGAAGCATAGCTCCTCCCTCACGAAACAAAAAGGTCTTGTGTAATTGCAATATCCGCTGAAACCCAAACTCCAGAACTAAAAACAGGAAGCTTCTCCATCAAATTCGTTTAAGAATATTATATCCTTTTCATGGCATTTTACTTGCTGCGTGCGTGGGTGGAAAAAATCAGAGAGAGAGAAAAAAATGAAAGCACTACCAAAGTAATAATAACAACCCAAAGCAAAAAGGGCATTGCCCAATGTGGCCATTCATAACAATAATATTGGGATTCCATTTCATTCTATTATCATCATGTTTACTACAAAAGCGTGTGTTAGACTATAATAAGCAGCTAGCCTATTTTTATGGGATGTCTATGGAGTATTAAATATATTATATTTTTTCGCTGTCTGGATTTAGGAAGTACATAAAAAAATATAAAGAGCCAAAAAGTGAAAGTCAAGTCAGCGCAATGCAATGAGAAGAGAGAGAGAACATGTTTTGATTGATTTCTTTTGGCCGTGATTTTTTTCCACGAGAGACGGCGATGATGATGACGACGCTGTTGTAGATGATGATGATGATATGAGTAGAAAAAGGAAAGCGGAAAGAGAAAAAAATGTATGTACGTATAGTTGAGTTTGAGCTGCTGTTGGTAAAAACTTGTGAGGAGAATGGATAGCGATGAGAATGAAAATGTTGAGCTCTTTAACTGATTGTGAACGTGCCACACAATGATTGAGACATGATTCTCTGGGGACAAATAGGAAAGCCACGTGTCAAACAATGCAGTGATGGTAGTGGTGGTGGTAGCACCAAATTACATACATAGTTATTATTATTATTCTGGAGAATTGGGATAGGCCCTGTTGAGATTCCTTCTTAGTAGCGTGGGATTCTGATTGTGTGAAAAAGGAAATTACGTCAGCATATAGTCTACTGCCACACACACACAGCAATATAAAATCAAGATAATGGACCGAGGCAAGAAGAAAATATATATATATGTATATCCGCTTTCCAGTCAATAAAGTTATTTGGTTTCTCAATAGTTTCATTATTATCCCTTTTCCGGGTAAAAAAACAAAATTCTACTCATGTTCTACTTTGTCATCTTCATGTTGTATAAGTGACAGTAATACAAGGACTCGTTTTTATTATTCTACACATTTTTCAATCAAGATGAAAAGAATGGAAGTGAAAATTGGTGATGGAGAAGATGATGATGTTTGATTCGTGGAGAAACATACAATGAAAAAAAAGTATAGAAAAAACGTAATAAAGAGAAATAATGGATTAAATTCATTTTATTTATTTTTTGTACAACGGGTTTAGAAGAAGTAGTGATTATGTCAGAATGGATTGCAGACATGGTTGAAATATCTATTTCCGGAGGAAATGGCTTTGTTGGATAAGTTGACATTGAATAATAATCATTATGGGCGAGGCGGTTGGAAATGGAAATGCGGATATGGTGTTAATATTTGTATTCAATGTGGGATGGAACTGGGCAGCATTCCGCAGAAAGATTATTCATGGCTGTGTCGTCAACTATGGAATAGTTTTAAAAATAATCATAATTTTTTAATTAAAATTTAGATTAAATTTTAAGAGAATAATAATTAATTTTACTCGTAAAAACTTACGAATTAAACCACGATCCGGTTGAATCTGAGTCTGGATTCCACAAACAGCTTGGCCAGCAGGACAGCTGACGGCAGCCCTCCATGATCCAAAGGTCAAACCGTCACCTTCAATGTATGGATTGGGTTCCACCATGTTGGAGCAAATAAAGCGGGCATTGTTGGTAGCGGTCTCGTCATCCACAATTCCAAACGCTTCAACACGGAGTGCGAAGCCAATGATGGATCCATTTCCACAAGAGTAAATGTTTCCCCAGTTGCCCCAGGATCCGTGGTTACTTGTAATTGAAGTTGTGTTGGGATTCAGGGGATGGCCACAGAAGAAACGCACTCCGTTCAGAGCAGTGTCGTCGACAAGAGCTCCGCGATAGGGTTCGGTCCTGAGTTGGAAGCCTTGAGCGACTGTGCCGTTAGGGCACAATTCCATGAGTCCCCCTATAAAAAAATAAAAAAATAATTGTGTTATTTTAATTGTTAATTATTTTTTAAAACTATTACTATTGATTTATTTAAACGGGCATACTTACATTCTCCCCAATTGGTTGCAGGAGGCGAGGTGATCACTTCAGCATTTGTAAATGATTTTTTGGAAACTGTGAACAGCAGAAAAATGGAAACTAAATATTTTACACCGGCCATTTTGAAAAATTTGAATTAAATATCAGCAATTTTCAGATACAATCAGTCTATATACTTATATGAGAGTTTTCTCGTTCAACTCATTTCATAAACTGTGAAGTATATTTCAATTACTTTTGAAGATGTGTGGTGTAATGAAATATTGCATAATTTATCTGTTATCAACGTTATCATCATCATGGCGCAAATCATTATCTTCAATTACATTATATTTCCAAAATCAGTAAACAAATTCAATGCTTTTTTGATTGATTATCTTTGCATAACAAGGAATCAATCACGTTGTTGTCTATTATTGCATGTAGTTGTTAATTGGTTTGACGTGTTATTTTAATCAATGCACATTAAAAACACAAAAATTGTTTGTTGGAATAATGGATTGAGTGTAGGTCTGGGTCCACCTGTGGAAAGTCCAGGACACAGAGTAATAAAACAAAAAAAATACTGCTAAATTATTTTGTAGTGCTGCATCACACTCGAAAATCCTGCACCCACGCAATTTAATCTATTGTACCATATACGAATACTACGAATTGGAAAAATCAATCCAGTGAACTGTATAAAAAAATCAAATATTTTATATTTTACCGGAAGTTAAACCTTGCATACTTTGTTTTTGTTACAATGCTCCTTTCTAGTTTATTCGCCCTGCTTATTAGTCGAAAAAATGGCAAAAAACCTGCAAACTAAACATTTCATTTTCTAAAAACTAAAAAGGACAAATTATTCATAAAAAACGGTATAATTTATTTTTGTATTCTCAAATCTCACCTGCTTTTATTCATAAATTCCACCTGTGAGCTGATGTGGGTTCAAGGGTTAGGAAATTCCAATATCACTCAACAATTTAAAAGGCATACGTGGTTGATTTAAGCCACACAAATGAGGATATACGTAGGTATTTCCCAGGCAAATGACAGGTCTTTCGCTGATATGATGCTGGCTGGTGGCATCATATTCATGAAGACATTGATAATGAATTATAATGTAGATAGGTATTTCCAACATATTTCCAGGCTCCTCATCACAAATGAGTCATTCACTTTTTGCACATTACTATATACATACATCCTACATATTATGACACCATTTGATTCATGGTCAGGTCGGTTAATGCGACCAGAGAACGAGAACAGTATTTTTTATGCTACAATTCCTGGTTTACTGGACACTTTACTGTATCCCATTTTTTATTGACCGCTAAACCGATGATACCAAGTATGTTTCTTACTTTTCATTCAGATTTCTACATGAAATATGTAGACAATACAACTGTGCAAAAGAGCTCAGCACATTTTTACGATATATATTTTCCATGCTATATGGCTTATGTTATGCTATATAATTTTTAATTATTATCAAAAAAGCATTAGTATTATCGTTCGTCCATTCAAGCAATGCTCATTAATATATAGTTAATGAAAGAAACACTGTTTTTGATTTTTGAGAAATTTTGCAGTAGAAACAAAACTTTTGTTACAAAAGTCAATGTGATCTTGTTAGATAATATGCTATGCAAATTTACTAAAATCAAAACCACACTCACAAAGCCACATGCTACCACCGCAGAGTCATTTTACCTTCCTCTTTTCCTTGTACTATCTTAATATTATTTAGGCGATGTGGCGAAGGTTAAATAATTAATGAAATGTATATGTATTATATTATTCTGCATGTTTTATTACAAACATAACTAAATGACAATTAATATAAATATTATACCTACTCATTTGATTTGACATTTGACTCCTTCACGTCTACAAAATGATTTCTATCATTCCAAAATACATAAATAAATCAAATAAATGTTATAAACTACAAAAATGTATTTGTATTAATTTTGAGATTTTAAAATTAATCTAGTCACCCACTCTATTAACTGTTATTCTTTCAAATTACTGACCCGACTGTAAATATGACCCCTTCCTGGAAGCCGTCCCTTTTACAAGTAGTTCGATCCGTGGCGATTGCAGATTTTGTAATTCAAATATTTTTTAAATATTTTAAATGAGAATGAAGGTTTTTAATCTGTAATTATTTTGTAAAAAATGTAATTAAAAAACTGTAAAATTTTATTTTCAGGTTTACGCCATCTTGACCAGCGTATTCATTCTTTTTGAACTAATCATCATGAAAAGTAATGGACTATTGAACATTAACCATGTTATCGTTCCATTGTCCAAGACTTCCATGAGCCAAGGTTTAATTTTCAACAAAATATACTTTGCATAATAACTTTACACTCTAATTACTAGTCAATATTTTTATCAATAAAAAACATAATTTGGAATTGTTAATTTTTACAGTTCTGGTAAGCTATTTAATATTGAGCTTTGTCAACGTTGGTCTGGCCCTAACACTCTACAGAGGAATCACAACAGTGAGAAAAGATAATATTAATTATAAATAATTAATAATTCCAAACTAAAGTCCTTTAAAGAAATTTACCTTTGCTTAAAACCGGAAATTGACGCTCTTTCTTGGAATTCATACAAAACAGGACAGTTTAAAGCTGTGTCGAATATTCCTAATCGTCTCCATCCTGTCTACTGGATGTGGAATCGGCACGCTCATTTATCACGGCATTCATTTAAATCAACTCGGCATTCCAGTTATCAACACTGAATTCTTCATATCCCTCACATATCACATCTTAAAAGTATTTGCATTGGTGCTAATAGCCTATTTTGTCCGAGTACTGGAGAAGGAATTGGCTGGCGGGGAGAATGGACCTGGAGGTGCCCGAAATAGGAAACGATATCAATCATTGGATTCCTCAAATGGTGAGGGAGCTGAGGGCGAAGTTGTCAAGCATATTTTCTTTGGGATTCCGTTTTCAGGACGGCATTTCGTGCCTTTGGATAAAATCAAAATTGGTAATAAAAAAATTTGTTGACCTTTTGAACAAATTAAATTTTCACTAATAATAATTGCTTGTTATTGTTTTTTAATGACTTAGATTATGACACCTGCATTGAATACGATGATACAACGTCAACATTAAAAGGGTCGCTTTTGCAACCTTCCTCCCACGCATCTAGTAAAAGAGATGTGGCAATCAAAACATTAAAAAGTAGTTTCCGCACAGAAAAAAATATGCTGGAGTTAATCAAAGAAGCAAAATTAATGTTTAAAGTTGGAAATCATGAGCACATTTTAAAATTATTGGCAATTTACTGTACACCGGATGAGGATCAGAGTAGCCGGGGAAATGTGATGCTGATTTTGGAAGAGTATTCCGGGAAAAGACTTGATGAGTTTTTGAAAAACTGTTTTAATAACAAGCAGCAAAATTTTAAAAATATGTTGGAAAATGAGAGAGGTTCGCGAAATAGAAGTAAACGACGGCTGTAAGTGAGCATACCTGTTATGCTTTTTTTTATATACGTGGAAATTTTCGTTTAAAAATAATAATTAATTAATTTGGCAATAGAGGCACAGTTTATGAAAACGCTGAAGCAATTAATTTATATAATCAAGAAACGGAAACATTTTCAACCATGAACATGATACAGTGGGCATACCAAATAAGCTCTGCATTAGATTTTTTACACAGTAAAAATGTAAGTTAAACGAGTATTTTTTTAATTCACTTTAAATTTTAAAAAAAATAAAGTTAATCAATTATTGTGATAACCAATTTTTTAAAGATTATATTTGGGAATCTTCAAGCAAAGTCAGTGATTATGGAAAAAGTGTCAAAAGTTAAATTGTCCAATTTTGCACTCGCGTCCGAACTACACGACGGGAATAATGCAATCACTTCCATTTATTCGCCGGTAAAAAGAGCATTTAAAATTAAATTGTTTGTTCTGATTTGGGTACATAATTAACATAAGTAATATTAATGTTCGAATGGAAAGGGTAAAATTTCTTGGCGATGGACTGCAGTGGAATGCCTCATCTCCACAAACCAAGGGCTTCCCACCGAATTCACTGAAAAGACGGATGTCTGGTCTTATGGCTCAACTTTATGGGAAATATTTAGCATGGGCCACATCCCAAACACGTCGTACAATTTGTCAGATTATATCACAGCGCTGGTTCAGGGTAAACGACCGGAAAAACCGGACTTTGCTTCCGAAGGAATGTACGTGATTTACATACTTACTTTAATAATGCACTGTATATCCTCGTATAAAATCTGGTCAATACAATACAATTAAAAAACGTAGAGTATAATGTATAACAAATACTATTTGTCAAATAGCTTGTTTTTTTTAAAATAAAACCGGAGATAAAATACGAAGAAATACGGTTGCAAAGTCAATAAAAGAGAATAATAGTTACGCAATTTGTTAAAAACTTGGGTCAATGTAAATAAAGCATTTCAATTTTAAAACATATACTAATATTTTTTAACTGTTTTTTAGATATAATTTGATGAAAACATGTTGGTACCAAAATCCAGCGGAACGACCCAGTTTTAAAGTTATTTCCTTGTTTTTCCGCCAACTTTTGTCAGCGTCCATACAAAATGACTTGGATTAACTTTAACAGCAATATTAAAATTATTTGGCACGAGAATAAAAAGGAAGTTACGATAGGTCAATCGGGGTTTCTCAAATTTCTCAGCAGATAGAAAAAACATCAAGAAATATAATTAAGAACAATATGGTCGTGCTTCATTTAACCTTAATTGTATTTATTAAATATTATTTTATAAATTCACAAAAAGTCAGTTTCATAATTAAAATTATTATTAATTATTGAACGTATTTTTAAGACTTCTTGTTTTTTCGCAAAAGTAGTGTATTAATTATATAAAATTACTAATAATTTTCTTAAAAATCAGTTCCTATTTTTAACTTTTGTGCACGCCACTGTGGAAGAAATGGGAGTTGAGTATATAGTGGGATCTGTGAAAAGGGACAAATTTTTGGATTGGAATATTTTATCTTCAACAAATTGGATAACTACGGGAATGTTTACAACGCATTTAAAAATTATAATCTTGTATTTTTTATTTGAACTTGGAAATGTTAAAGTTAGTTAGTAATTAAATGATTTATAGTGAATGAGAACCAATTAGCGTAGCGGAAAACTCCTCTAATGTCCACTTCCCGAACACAAGCTTTGATAATGGGAACATTAACGTCAGAGGGCCCATGTCCCACGATACACACAGTTCCTCCGGAGCGTGTCGCTAACATGCACAGTCAACAGTGAAATGGTGGATTGCGCTCCGCAAGCGTCAATGGAAATGTCAGGTTGCGTTCCCAATGTCTTTTCCACTTCAACTGCAAGATCCTCAGTGGTCGCGCTTACTCCCACTTTGATAGTATAGTCAGCGCCCAAGTTTGCGGCAATTTGTAAACGGTTTTCGGCGATATCTACAAATATACCCACTTGATAATAACTGCGTTACTGAAAGTTAGCTTTGCATTTAGTACTATTTTTAAAAAATAACAAACCAGTCATAATAATTT
>JAITYZ010003156.1:0-15380 GCA_027744595.1 Paronellides praefectus | reverse complement strand
CTTCTTCGTCATGTCCTCCAGCTGGTGCCGCCGCTGCTGCATCCCCGGATTGCAACTGGGATGAACCACTTTCATCAACAAGCCCTCCTCCGTTTACATTATCAAACTAAAAAGCCACAAGTAGCGTTGTGTTGTTTACATTTTCACAACATTTTATTTCAACATTAAAACTGCTATTATCCATACCTTGTTATGCTGCAACTGTCGCTGTTTGTATATTAGATATGGTTTTGCACACAACATCCATGGAACACAGAACAGTGCAATTACAACGAGAAATCGTTGGAAACCTTCCTGACCGCCATACATGTACGGCTCACAGTCGCCAACCTTGTCTGAACCTTTCATCAGAACCATATTTATGAACGTGATTAGGACAGATGGTGCACAGTGAGCCCCTTCGTTGATTAGGGCTGGGTCTTTATCTGCAGAAAAACATTTTATTAAAATTAGTTGTAATGTTAAAGCACCCTAATGAACTGATGTAATATAATATACGACTTCAATTCAAGTTACTTACCAGCAATGGCAGAATAATTGACCCATTTGTGGAAAATTAAGATGCACAAATAGAAGAACAGAAATACCATGAAGATTATTTGAGGAATGAATGAACAGACGATATCAATGCGCCTGCGGAAAAATTGATGATTCCAGAGTCCGACAAGGACACCAAACATCATGTGGATTACCCCCACGATGATTGACACTTTCATTTTGTACGCATTGAGAAAATTAATTTTATTTTCAGCAACCTGCAACGTAGATAAAACAAACATAAAATAATTTATTCAAAATCAGAAATGTTTTTGGAGGATGTAAAGGATGGCATCTTTTTGATTTACGTCAGATAATACATACCTGCCATACAGGATCCATTCCTAAAGGATACGCCGTGTCCAGAAACGCATTCTTTGGATCCAGCATTATCGTTTTATGGCGAATAATAGATGTAGTGGTTGTTGGTACGTACCAAACTGAACCGAAGATATTCAGAGATTTTGAGAACACATCATTGTAAATCAATCCAGTATACATAGAGAAAAACCCCATCAAAAGGATAATGTATCTTCCACCAAAAAATATATTCCATATCTACAAAGTGCAAAAAAAATAACAAATGTGTTCATATTATAAAACTTGGGAAATGGGTTTAAAAATCAAAACATGCGAATGATCATATACCTCGTTTGTAGATTTTTTTGCAATCAATGGCTACCGGAACGTTCCTACGTACAGAGGATAATAAAATTAACAAAAGTACACCACACACTATTACTCACAAATCATATAAAAATTTGCTCTTACTGTTCCTCTACGAAGAGAGAGATGTATAGCTTCTAAATCCAAGACAGGGACCCAACATTCAGCAATTAAGCACTTTTGGGTCACATCCAAATTGAATAGATTCAGAGTATGATAAATAGCTTTGATCTTCCTGACTTTGGTAAACCACATTTTAATATTTTTTGCAGCAGCAACTAGAACACGATGTCTATGATCATTTGTTTGACTTAAAACCTGTAAAATAAGTGCGAAATACTTCCGTCAAAACTGCTGACTACGAAAATACACCATAATATTGCGGGCCATAAAATATGAATATTTTTACCGTATTCAAATCCTCGATACGCGTCATTACACCGATTGCCATTTCTCTACGGTCATTGGGCGTCTCTGGACAAGGATATAGTGTTGCTCGAAAACCTTCACATATTTTCTTAACTCTGGTTTTAAGTTGATCTCCTTGAAAGAATATGATGAACACTGACTTGTACACTTGATCACTCTAAAAACAAATGAAACTTTCCTAATTAGATTTTACCAATAATAATTTACAATTCAATTCCAAAAAAAATAATAAAACTCACTGTTGCAGGATCTTCCAGGGGATTATCTATTTCCGCTTGTCGTAAAAACACGTTTCCTCTACACGCACGCCATAACATTCGTTCAAAAGCAGGAATGCGCTCCCGTAAAATGACTCCAGCGACGAACCTGGTAACGCAATATTTATGGTTATCAATGTGTTGCTCTTTACTCAATATTATCCAGTAGCACGAATCATGGTTAGATTAGAAACGTATATATATATATGAATTTTAAACGCAGGCTTTGTTTGCTTTTATGTTAGGCTTTGGTCACTTTAAATCGTTCCATGGAAAGTGGATTCATAAAACATAAAGAAAAATATACCCCAATTGTCCTGCAGTTTTAGTGGCGAGGTCCATCATATTGGTACCATAAACAGATTCTTCAATCAAGTTTGCGGTCAAAGAATCATCCGCATCCCTAGTTTCCCGCTTTTTAAAGAAAGACATTACATACAATTAACATTAAAGTTGGCAGTTTCTAATTGCTGATTTCCCTCAACTCATTTTCTGAAACAAGT
The DNA here is from genome assembly GCA_027744595.1 of Paronellides praefectus. Lineage (NCBI taxonomy): Eukaryota > Metazoa > Arthropoda > Collembola > Entomobryomorpha > Paronellidae > Paronellides > Paronellides praefectus. Next base: position 12,988 of record JAITYZ010003156.1, on the reverse strand, counting down.
TAACCTGATTTGAATCTTCCTCACTTTTCTGCAATGTAATTATTTCCAAAACCTGATAATGATAAGAAATGGTCTGCTCTCCAATGCATTCTATATGTTCATGTTTTTAAATTTTTTGATTTCGAAATTTCAATACCATTTTCGCAGCTTGTATCGGAGTTGAGATAGTGTCATTATTAAAGTCAGTAAAACATTGGTTAAAAGAATTATTAGAACTATAATTGGCGTAATTGTAGTAAAGGGACCAAAGCCTGTTGTATGCTAGATTGCTTATGTCAATACAGTGGCGCTTGAAAACCTTGAAATAGATTGCAAAATTTAGCCAGCCAACAAAAGGCAGTGCAATTTATCAGTTAAACTTGGACAAATAGAGAGTAAGCGACTGCAATTACCCCAGCTTCAAAGACTGACCCCCAGCTCTTAGGCCTTCTTCTCCAAGCAAATTGACTTGTTCGTCCTGATCCCGACTTGGATCTGCCATCTGCGAGTAGGTGTATTCATTATGACAAAATGAGTAATAATCTATCTGTTCATTGTCAGTGTAAATCAGTAAGAATAATAGAACCAAACAAAACAAGCAGCGATATCCGTGGAGGCGGGATCGTCCAGGTCAATCGTCATTCCATTAGATAAAAATCAGTGTACGTACGAAAGCAGGAATACATTTTGTTTTGTACCGTGGAAAGCAAAATTAAATGGCAAAAATTAAACATAAGCTTTCTACAAATAATAATAAGTCACAAGTATATAATATAGCCATATTCATTAAGGGCACGACGGATACATTCATCGTTAAGTGTACATACTTATTTTAGCTTGCTCAGTATTAAAGTCTAATTATGGCGCAGATGATACAGATACAGCTACAAAAATAAGTTTTGTCAGATAGCCACATATACATAATCACGAAATATTTTAACTACTACGAAATACGACGATAAGCATTATTTTTACCGGGTAGAATGCATTGAAAATAGACCGCAATACTCACTATAACAAACACTCGTCGACAAAAATGAATTTTACTAGAAATAAGGAATACTAATATAATAATAATAATTATTACAATCGTCCAGGATAAAAACATTTAGCTAACAACAACACTATTTACTTTCATAAAATATTGAAAAATAAAAACTCATTATGTGTGTATAACTTGCCTAACACAGCGATCGCTTTTTACTGGTCGCAAATTAAACTTGATGAAAACTAACTATAAAAGATACACCTACCTACTAATTTTAATAAAAATAATAAATTTGAAAATAAAGTTTAAATAAAATAAAGGATCCAGATATTTGTTATACGTCTCATACCTCATCAAAGAAAACTTGCGTTTTCTTTAATATGTGTTTCAGCTCGGTCAGTTCCAAAAAGTTTCTTTTGAGTGCTTCCGCATTCTGGTTTACTTCACGGAGTTCATTCTCCAACTTTTCAAAGGTGGCCTGATATATACAATCCCAAAATGGTTAAAAGTAGTATTTATTTGTGACAGTGATAAATAAAAAAATTATTAACCGTCCCATTATTAATAACAATTAATTTTTACCTCAAGATCAATCATTTCTCTAGGCTGTGGCGCCTCAACTAGCTCCCCAGAATCCATCGTTGGGATTCCATCTTTCTTGATTTCCTTTTCCAAATATCGTAGCTTCCTTTCCATTTCATCGCAACGTCTAACTTCATTTACGAATTTCCTTTGAAAAGCATTCACGTCCGGATTAAGCTATTGAGTAAATATAAGTTAGTTAATTGATTTTCAATCAAATATTTGCAAAAATTCATATTGCTATTTCTATCAACTTACGTCTCGAAATTGCGCCAAGCCTAATTCTCCTAGCTCGGATACACAAGCATAAGCTGCTTCACTTTGTAAAAAGAGTTGGCATAATGCCATCTCTTCACTTCTAAATAACGACCCCATTTTATTTCTTTTAATTAAAATCGAACTATTAGTTAAATGTCGACAATCTAAAACTTCCCCCTCGGCTAAATCAGTCAACGCCCTTCACATTTGTAAAGGATACGTAAAACACAGTCCCACGTCGTGGAGAAAGTATAATACAGAAACTTTCTACTTCACTTGCAACTCATCGATTTTCCTGGTGACTTCCTAGTCTACGGAGCGTACATGTCTCATATTGTAAAGCAAGCTTGGGAGGGACCAGTACGGAAAGGGTGCTACTGCACTTTATACCCGATTCGGATTTCCGAGTGACAAGGATATAAACCCGAATGACGTCTTTCTTTCAACAACACACTAGAATGAGAAGGCAAGGCTGCTTATTCCTGGAACAAAAACAAAGAATCAACGGATCAGCTAGGCCATATAATATGTAATGCGATGGTTATGATTATGATATGATACATGCTACATGATAACCGACACAAGTGAAAAATGCCACATGAAAGTTGAAAATCATGACCAACAATTTAAAGATACATATTGGTTGAAATAACAACTTGTAATCATAACACAATACATCAATTTAAACAGAATCATAAATTTTAACAGCAGTTTCACTTGGTATTGTTTCTTTTTCATTTTCAAGGTTGTAATCAATTTAGCGCACACAAAACAAATCATTGATCTCTACAAAATATGAATGCAGTGTTTGACAGATCATCACTCTTGATATATTTCCGTTTCAGCGTTGTCCACTGTTAAATAGTCCACCCACCGCCCACACAATTACTACTATCAGCTGCTACGTCGGCCAATTTTGAATTTATTGACAAACAAATAAATGTTGCATATTATCTACATACTAGCATACCTCCGTATCTGTCAAAGTGTCAAATTAGCTGATTGGAATGATAATAATTTTTCATTTGCAGGTAAATGAATGAATGATTCCTACTGAAATGAACAACCCATGATTTGGTATCAGTTATAAAAAAAATCAGTTTTTAGTCAGTCAGAATTAGAAAGAAGTGTAACAGGCTTTCTGGAATCCACTCCACAGATAGTAGTAATTCACACAGAACAGTCACAGTTAGTAAACATAAATACCTATATGACACGATTGATGGTAATGACTCATTACTGGCATTATTAATGAGTAATAACGAGAAAATATATTGATCTTTAAAAACACTCATGATGTGATTTGTGAAACTTTTAAAATATTATTTGTCAAAATACTAACAGACTTACCACATGTGTAAATATGTTGATTATGAGAAGCAGGAACAATTGAGAAAAATGAAGTTAGGGATGATTCATCTTGAATGCCAGTAGCCCTTCAAGTCATATTTTTGACACATTTGAAATATTGCACTCCTTAGATTATGATGACCTAGTTTCTCTTGCGATTTGATACACTATTACATGTCGTATGGAGTTACATATATGCACATGACTCATTAATCATGTAAAAGTTACTATTGCTATATTTAAATGAATAAAAGCTAATAACTTTACACTACATGATGTTCAGTCAGACTGTTTTTTGAGTGGGATATGAAATAGACAAGAAGAGGAGGATTTGTCGGGAATAATGAGAGTTAATGTTAGACAAGATAATTTGATATACACTCACCTCACAACAAGTGCAATCGTGTGACGTGACGACTTTTTTTTGAATGATAGATAACAGTGATTTGTTACAGAACACGTAAACAAGTATTGTACTAATGTACTTACACAAGCAAGTGTTCACAAAGCACTAAACCCTTCTTTTTTTATCACGAGACTTTCATGCAAATGTTAAATGCAAAGCACTTGTATGACTCCTTCTTTATACAAACTTGTGTTTAAACAAAAAATTCCACCTGCTGCTACTTGTAAATACCCAGAGATCCTTCTCATTTCTTTCAACCCTTTCGGCTTTTTTACTCCTTCTTCTTCTACAACATTTACTTTACATAAGCTTTGTAGTAGTCTGTTGTTCCCCATTCCTACCGCGGGATGTTTGTCAGCTGGTTGAAAATCTGTTTTTGTTTGTTAGCAGCCAGTCTGCCAACTTGCCAAGTAGTGAATTGGGATTTGGGATCCAGGCAAGTGCAAGTGAAAGTCGAAAGGTGTGAATTGGAATTAAATGAGTCATGAGCGAGCAGAAGAGTGGTGAAATTCTAATTAATTATTGGTATCTCCGTTTTGAATTTGTCTTTTCTATCAAATCAAGCGAAAAAACACAAGTTACTAATTTCAGAACGGTTGCTTAAAATGGGGTAAGGGAAACTGGAAACTAAGGTCGAAAAGGAGTTAAATATTTGAAGCTGTTTATATTGATATTTTTGTGTTAGTGATTTTAATATCAACATCTTGATTTGAATACTCACACTCGCCCCATGATACTATTACTCTGTAAAAAAAGCCAAATAGCAAACTTCGCTTTTTAATAGTTGTTAGCGAATTACGACGTAAATCGTGACCAGTGTACCATCCGACCTTATGGATATCTTAGTGGGCTGTGCACAAAGTATTTATTGTAATCAATCACAGTCATGATTGAGTCGTGCACGAAACGCCGCATGGTTATATCCGTTGTTGGACTTGGAATGTAAGTTGTGCGTGCTTATTTTTATAAGTACCCACCATCAAGAGACAAAATATGTACAGTCACACAATTGACAAAATCACAAATTGTTTTATTATTTAAATTAATATAACATGTGCTCGTGTTTTTATAGATTAACACTACTTATTTTAGTCCTTGAGGAGGCACTTACATCAGGGCCAATAAATCAATCACCCACACCATACAGCGTCAACCAAAGTGAGTAGTTAATACATTTTTCAATTAATTATGGTTCTAATCAGTCACCCACACCATACAGCGTCAACCAAAGTGAGTAGTTAATACATTTTTCAATTAATTATTGTTCGCTTTATAAACCAACACTGTAATGTCACATGTCACTTTCATATTTAGGTACAGAAAAAGTTTCACCAAAATTACAATCAGAGACTCCGAAGGAACTTGCATCTGGGAAGAGTGTGGATAACACGTGCTGGCTGACGGAAAACTACGAAATATTGGAGAGCTGTAGGCCTTGCACAGGTTCGTATAATTTTAAATATATATATAGCACATTTGAGAACAAAACGAAATAAAAGCTCGGCCGGCATTTATTAATTGTCTCTGATTTTTCTGTTTAGCGTTTGAAATCAGTAGCCAAACGCCAAGTGCATGTGTTGAAACCGGATTGAAGGAGAAAATAAGTTGCAAAACAAGTGGAATAACATTTCGAAGGTATGAGTTGAAATTGGTACTCCTCAAGCATTAAAAATTGGAATTAGTAATTGATTTTTTATTTATAACTTTAGCTGTTCCAGTGTCAAGTCTATCGAAGAACGCAACTTTTTTATCTTCATGTTTTCTATGTTACTTGTGTTCACTCTTTCCATGGGCGTTGTGAAATTTAGGACAAGTCAGCTTGAAAGAATAACCATCAAAAATATTGAAAAAAGATTAGCTGCCGGACAGTAAGACTGATTAATCAAAGAGTTGCGGTGTAAGCCTTGAATGTAAAAGTGAGAGGAGAAGACCTGGACATTTGTCGTGGTATACACTTTAAATGGCTAAAATGGAAACAAGTCGCAAGATAAAAGCCCAGCAGAAAGTCTTCGTCGGAAAGGTAAACCAAGGCGAGTATGAAAATGGAGCTCGTCTTTACTTCCAGTCAATAGAAAAGTTACCAACGTTGTTCATCGAAGTGAAAAAAGCTTCAGAGCCTTACGTTTATTTGGATATCCGAAACTTAGTTGTATTATTAATTTACGAATCGTACCGTTTAGATAAGTGGACGAAATTATGCATTATTTGTAAAAATCAGGTAGAGAAGAAACCCGAAAGCAAATTGACTATTTTGAAATTGAAAAGTGATATCGTTTTTCAAGATTCCACTGAGGTAATATCGCAAGATAATGATTCTAATACCAAAGCAGAATTCAATGATATTTTTAAAGGATCACGTACACATCCTTCTATAACGGTGGAAGACAAGTTAATGGTAGTGTGTGGTATAAGCTCAGTTTTGAGATTTATTTTCCAACTTGCCTGTTACAGAATCGAAAAACACACTTCTGATAATAATAAGAGTATAGACTATGATACACTTCAAAAACTTAAACAATTTCTTGGATTTCGTGGTGGATGTCTCAAAACATGTGCCGAGAGCTCTATATGGACAAAATTCTGTGAGATAGACATGATCGCTTCTATAAATGACATTACTAATCTCGTAAATGAGGAACATAACATTCCAGAAAATCTAATTCGCTTTGAAAACCACCTATCTCTGCCAGTGGTAGCTCCTAATATTCAGAAGATTATTCGTGACATCAAGAAAGAAAATGAGACAGTTAACCAAACAACAACAGCAACAACGTACCTCGCTCGTAAATTTGCTGAAGGCCTAACACTTCTTCTCTCAGATTTAATTCTATATCCTTGCTTTCACATTTTTGTAAAATTGGTAGGGAGGGAATCATTCGGAAACCTCCTTCCCAAAAGTTTAGAATGGCAGGACCACGTTCATGATCAATTTCCAGTCAACATTTGTATAGATTTATACGATTGTCCCTCATACGATGATTTGTGCGAGCTTTCATGGTGTATTCCTGTTCTACCTGCTAAAAATTTGTGTGTACGAGATACCAATTCAAGTCAGGCTCAAAATACATCTATTCACCAGTTTACTAGACAATGTGAAATTGATGAAGCATTCGAATATTTAACTAGGGAAAATATTTGTTCCCTGAAAATACACGAAGAAGATCCAAATTTTCAATGGAATAATATTCCTATGTTGGCACAACCAGAAGGTGGAAATTTACCTGTTGTTCGTCAGCAAAGAAAGTGCGAACAGTTGGCATCCATCGCTTATTACGTTCTTCAAGTATACGCAATGAAAAGAAGTCAAAGTAATTTTAGTTGCAACGAACGCTTTAGAATCGTCGATTTTTGCTCTGGAGGAGGACATGTAGGGATTTTGCTTGCGTACTTGCTTCCAAACTGCGACGTCATTTTGGTGGAAAACAAACACGAGTCATTAAGACGTGCTCAACAAAGAATTTCTGGTATAGGCCTTTCAAATGTGTTTTGTTTTCAAAGTAATTTGGATTATTTTGAATGTAGTTTTGACATGGGAGTGGCACTCCATGCTTGCGGGACTGCCACTGATTTAGTTATTGAGAAATGTGTCAAAAGTAATGCGTCTTTTGTGTGTTGTCCATGTTGTTACGGGGCAGTGCAGGAAAATCACATTCTGACTTATCCACGTAGTACAATTTTCCAAAAGTTATCTTTGCGTCATTATTTCGTTTTATGTCATGCCTCTGATCAAACTGAAGCACACGAGGAGACCAAGGTCACACAGGGAAAGCAATGCATGGCAATGATTGACACGGATAGATGCTTCTATGCTACAGAAAATCAATATGAAACAAAGCTTTGTAAAATTGTACCTGAGAATGCCTCATCCAAAAATCATATTCTAGTTGGCATTTCATCTTCTAAATTTTAAAATGTATTTTGTTGTTTAAAACAACTTGTTTTCCGTAGTCAGTAGTTGGCAGTGGGATTGAAAAAATGTACAATTTGTGAATAGATATAGTAATTATTATTACCAACATACAACGTACGAACTGCATCGTAATCGCTATTAACTTGTTATCAAGAAAAAGATAAAAATTTTGATATTAACTACGCTATTTACTACCTCTACAAATAAAACTTATTGTTATGATGTTATGTATTTTAGATGCTTAAAAATGTGATTTGTTTAATGAATTTCTTTCTGTAAATAATTATTATAAAATGAATGTCAAAAATGCAAAGACACGAATTATCTGTTTATTTGGTCACTTTCATATTTTTAACTATGTACATATATCTAATATTTTATCGGGTTCTCGCAGCAAAAACGTTTATAACGTTACGTTTTGTTGGCAAATTTCTCATTTTTTGGTCTTATGTATTGCATTGAACAAAGTGAAAACTAAAAAGCAACACGTAATTCTCACAATAATCAATTCGTCCAAGAGCAGACATAGCATTTTCAATCCAATTCACTTTCGCATGTGGCCAAGTTACAGGGTAGGGTAGCTTGAGGGATGGAGAACTACCCGCAAACGGGATATATGACGCTTTTACTTTCTATTATTTCGTTAGGTAAGGCCATAATATGTGTGTAAAAAATAAAAAGAGTGTGAAAGTAAAAAAGATTCCAACAAACGAGGCAACAATTCCAAGATTCCGTCATGTATATTTTCGAATTATCCGAGAAATGAGGTTCGTATGTGGTTAGTCAAGTCAAGTCAGTCTGGGTGAATTGACGGGGAATTTAAAAAAACTTATTGTTTAGGTTGGGAACTCGACTCACATCACATCATCGCATCATTTCAATCTTGACACAACAGCTATAGACCAGGACNTGACACAACAGCTATAGACCAGGACAACACACTAACAACAGTGATGGTGGATAAAAACGAAAGTGTGGAAAAAATACATCGTTCAAGAAATCTTCCAAGTTCCAGCTCGATCGCACGTGTGTGTCTGCTGAGATGACTTGGACTTCAGACTAGACACAACGCTGGAATGTAAAAGAAACGTTGATCGTATGGCAAAGTAATTCATTTTGATGACTCAATTCCAGTTTCCTTGTTGTTGACTTCACGTTCACGATGACTTCGTGCATGTAAAGATGGTTTTAGGAAAGATAGACGCTGGAGATCATAGAAAATTATTTCTAATACATATATTGTGTCTCCCATTATATAAGAAAGTGAGTTGTAGTAGTATTCTGAGAATACTATTCTCATATATTGAATGGATCTAGTTAAAGAGCTACATGATGATGAAATGCTACACACGAAAGTCTGGTGTGTGTGCGTGTGCGATATGATGTGTTGCGTTATATTGTATGCACGCACGTGCTGGGGAGAAATGAGAATCTCCTCTCTTCTGAGAATGATTAGATTATATATTAAAACGAACTTGAAAGCGAATAAAAAACCTACATGAAACTCTCGGAAAGTTTACAGTGGAAAATTAAATTTTCGGATGGGGTGACACGAGATTACAAAAATCCTTAATCTTTACATCAAATAAAAATGGGATTGATTTCCTGTTCCTAGCAATGATGTATTATTGCGAGACCATGTGTAAAGTGAAATAAAACGCGTTATGTAATGCATACATATTTTCACTTTTACTTATGCATAAAGTTGTTGTTGAATTTATATTTTTGATGTTCCCATAAACTTCACTCCAGTGTAAACAGCATGAGGTACGTAAAGGGGGAAATGGAAAATAACAAAGAGCCACCACCCAGTGTGGCACACTGAGTGTGCATCTATGCAAACATACATACATAAATACATACGACTAAATTCACTTACCCACGCCAACACCGTATCACTATAGCTAATACTAGAGAGAAAAACACACACACACACATCATACGCAGAAGTTAATTCAATTAATCAGTTTTTATCTTTTTACTTTATTTTTTTTAAACGGAAAAAGGTGGGGAGTTTTATTTGTTGTTTAGTCAAAGCAAAAAGGAGGGGGAGTGAAGAAGAGCGAGTGAAAGACATTTTATGGTGCTTTGATGTGCGTGTTCATAAGTGAATAATTATGCATAAAAACACAATAAAATAAATAAATAATTGTAATAAAGAGGGTTCAAAAGTGGGAGGGTAATGCTTTTAATGCTTGAGAAACAGCAATGAATAAAATACAATATTTATTTGTGTGTATGCAAATGTAAAGTAAAGTACACACTACTCTGCTGTTTCTCTATTCAGTAAAATGGTTTACTATTCTACTGACTATGAACTTCTAACAACATATCGCCATTTACTTTCCCATTGCATTGCCAGTTTTTACTTTCATTGTACAAGACAGTTAGTTTTGTCGTGATTGTATCACACCCGTTTTTCCTTTTGATTTATTGAGCATCAATGTAAATTATCTCTATATATCCTTTTCCATTCCATCCAGCATGCATAGAAAGAGGATGGGGGCTTTAAAGATTCACTTCAATTCAGTTTCATTGAATTCGTGCTTTGAATTTATGCCAAATTTGGAAGGTTTGCTGGTGGTAAGCTACATAAAAAGGCATGTGCGTGCGTCGTAATATAAAAATAGGTATATATATATGTGATGGTGAAAGTATATCATTTGAGTGATATCGTCCCGTAAATTGTTGTAAAAGTTCAAAAGCAAATAGTCTGTAAAATACCCTAATTCTATTTATTTTACTGAAAACAAATGTGTTAATGTATTTTATGGAGAAAAATACATTTATTTTATACATTCATGATTTTCCGAGTTATTTTTTTTCGCTTGCGTGTTTTTTATCCATTTATAAATATCTGAAAATATTTTTGGGAACACTTTAAATCGATCATGCTTGTCGCATTTAACGCTTTCTATTTTTTCATCGTCTTCAGAAGAGGATTGGAATCAGCACAGAAAAAATGCAAATATAACATGTCAAATGTATCACGCTTTATCTCTCAATAACTCACATCGTCATACATTCTCATTTATGGATATTATGCTTCAAAATAATATCGACTTGAACGAATGTATCGTTTCTGCTCTGACAAATTGGCTTTATACTTGTATGACAGGTACATGAAAATAACATGCTATAGTGTGCATCCATCCACCCATCAAAGCAAAATACATAATCTTTTCTCAGAAATACCATCAACCTTTTTTTGTAGTAGAGCTTGTCTCACATCAACTTAACTCTTAACTGTCTATTATTGCTCACTACGAGCAGTACTCACTATTTTTTCTTGCTCTCGTGCTGTCACTCCAACAAAAAAGAATGCTTAATCCTTGTGCTTTTTGCTGATGTGCTGATGTAGCTGATTTACAATTTTGACATTTCATGTCAAATTTCGTACAAATTGCATGTGCCATTTTCATATTATTACTTTATTTGAAATGTTTTAAAGGGAACACGAAGAAACGAGTGAAACAAAACGCATCAATCAGAGAATTCTAGTTGTCTTTCCTTCCAATAATAATCTTATTAAAATTATGAATTGAAACTTTTCATTCAAAAGACGTGACCAAGTTGGCCAGGCCAACTCGGAAAATATAGAAAATGGGGAAGCTCTGAGCTCTGTACAATGCATTTCACTACCAGCGTTTGAATTTCGAGTATAAACAGCGGAATAATATACATAAGTTTGTTCAGGAAATTAGATAGTGATTGACATTATATTATTTATTATTTTTTTGCAACATGTTTTTATTTACTCGTCGAGTTAATTAAAGTGAAACCGGATAGATACCTAACATGCTTTCTTTCTTGGAATGCGTTTCGTGTTTTTACATAATTTAATTGTGAGAATAGCCTATTTTCATAATATGGACGAATGGACTGGACGTTATGTACTCGGTTCCGTTCAGTTTGTGTACCTTTCTCTTCTTTCTTTTGATTCAGCGCATTAATCATATTTTCATGACACATTTTCTATGAAATGAAATGAAAAACGCTTTCCTCCTCCGCTACACACTACAATAAGTCCTGGTGAACAATAGGAAATCGTATATGGATATAAGATTTTTTGCCTTGTGTATAATAAGTATTATGTTTACATTGGTGTATGTCCAGAGTATATAATTCAAGTCAAATCCATTAGGGTGTTCTGATTTTGTGTTTAAATATATATATATATATAGGTAGTTGTGATGCCATGTTGGATGTCAAACGGAAAATAGAGCATGGACTACTGTGCACACGCACCTCACAAAAAAGGGTCCTATACTTTCCAATGATTTTATCGCATAAGAATCAACATGGATCATATCATCAAATCAAAACTACAAACACCATTTTTAAAATTATTACTTTTTTCTACTTTAATATCAACTTTTAAACATGAATCATCCGATATGGTATTTAGACCGCCGCCTTGTTTAGAATACTTTGTCTGTTGAATGAAGAATGGGGAAAATGATTTATTTTTTCGAAATGGTGTAAATGTATAGTGTGTTATTTTTTGACCATGTCTTACGAAACAAACCAACTTGGAAATATATAATTTTGTGACAAAAAAATCAATCCATAAAAGTCAGAATAAATGTAATGTAAAAAATTCTGTGGGTAGTAAAAGGATTTTCCGTTTCGTCATCAGTCATCACTTAAAACCAGTAGACCAACCCCATTTCCAGCAGGATTCCGTCGACTCTTTGAAATGAGCAGGCAAAAAAACCATCTGCACCTCCAGCCAGTGCACTCGGCAATCAGTCAAAGCCGGATTGTGGGTGAATCACTTTCGTAATTACATGTTTCATGATGTAGTCAACGGTGAGCATAGCAGATACTATAGTGTATTTCAATGATGATGATCATGCGATTCAATTGGAGGGAGGAAATTACTAGTCACTTTCCTGCCGGTTAAAACTGTGTGTTCATTTGTTAGCTGTTATACTGAGCACACTTTTTGTACTTGATGACCGGACTGGAATAAATGTCTTTTCAATCATCAGCCACCAAACATTTTAGTTTTTTTTCTGATGGTACTACATTTTGTCGGTATACATATTGTTTTTATGGAGCAAAAAAAAACTGTCCCATTTGTTAAATTAAATGTTACAATGTTTCTCAGACATTAAAGCTTTCTGGCATTTTTATTACTGCGTAGGTTCATGTTATATATTATGCTTTATGGGCAAAACATACCTTTGATGCATTTTATACCATAAAAGTTTGATTTTTTTCACAAGCAAAAGCATTACCGAGATCTGAGAAAAAAGAGAGGGAAAAAAACTAAAGCATGCAATAAGTTTCAGTCCAAACTTTCAGAACAAATCAATCTGCTGCTCCCGTCCACCCACCCAAGATTGCTCACATTTGTATATATATCATGGTCCCCTACATCCATAATCCATATAGGTATGTTTTATTTATGATATAATCGCTTTCATGAATCTTGTGTTGGTGAAAGTTATATAGTAGGTAGTGGTACATAATGTACCGTACATTGTTTAATCAGAAGAACTACCCAAAT
>JAITYZ010003155.1:1099-22524 GCA_027744595.1 Paronellides praefectus | reverse complement strand
GTACCTATCTATACATATTTATCATATCATAGGTATATATATATACACATATATATATGTTACAAGTTGGTAATTAACGCTTTTATTATTATTACATACACATTTCTTAACAAAAACATTAATACAGAAAAAAAGAAGTAAAGAGTTTTGTTGTACAACAAATCTAATAACTTATTGTCACCGATAATAAAAATGTATGCAGTTAATAATTATCGGTTTTGTGCACCATGTCTTAATGTATAATTTTTTGCAATTAACACTCAATTCAATGTCAATTTTCTTCCCTATTTTTTATAGACATTACAATTATCACTTATTTATGTAAAAATAAATCTCAGGGAAGAAGACGTTTCAATGAAATACGAAACCGCTCGTGAATTTTATAATACATTTTGGAATTTCATCGAAATAAATTTCAGAGATTGTACAGCAGTATTGGTGGCGGTGCACCTTTTCCCAAGTTGAAATATCATTACCAGTTCCGATACCGCAGATTTTTAAAAACAAGTACCGCTTCCAGAGGTTTTAAGTACGGTAATGAATGATAATACACTACGGACGTTGAATCAGAAATGAAGTGTATGAATATTTTTTTTGTGAATAGAAAATGTGGACTTCATGTTGATACTTATCATTTCAAGCAATCTTCATGCTGATACTTATCATTTCAAGCAAAATCATTTTCTCTGCATTGTGGAAAGCTTAAAAACCCAGTACCCTTTCCTAGAATTCCAATGTCACTCCCGATAAAAATACTGAAGGTATTTTAAAACAAATATCAGGCTAGCACGACTTTGTCAAACAAATATAGCCATTTATTCCGAATCCAAACGGTATGTACAATTCTGATAAATTTGCACACTGTGGCAGCTCTGGACGCTTTAGCGGTATAACGCTAATATTAATAATAATACCAATACTGGAAGTTAGCCTGAATTGGCAGGTTCCACTTTAGGAGTAGCCTTTTTTGCTGGCAAAGGTCCAAAGTCTAGTTTTTGCTCGGCAATAGATTTGTAGATAAAAAGATTGGTAAAAACACCTATAGAAAATCAGAAGTAAAATAAGGTAAACATTATTGCTAATTCGCATGCATCCTAAAGGATAATTTTTTTTAAAAAATCTTGAAGTTCTTACTCAGCGGCTTGGAAGGTTTGTAGTAAAAAAAGTCACTGAAGAATTCATAATCATTCAATGTTGTTATCACAACGTATTTACGGGGATTCTTCCGTGCTCTTAATCTGACCTCTGTCATTGATTTTTGGTACTTGTCACATTGTCCTCCAGCAGATTCGATAATCTTTTCTAAACCCTGTTTTGTGGCGCCAGTGATACCCGGTGTGATAAAGAATGTCAGTCCCTAAGGAAGTTAAAACAAGCAAGTTAATCACGTGTTTTGTGAAAGCAAAAATTAACCAGAAAATAAAATTATTGATTAATCACCTTAAACAGCAAATGCCTTTCAGGTTTCTTAAGAACCTCAGCAACGCTAACGCCATGAAATTTCTCGAACGCCGTAACATTTGCCATATAATTTGTTTCGTCCACAAATCTTTTTGCTTTCAAACTTTCCCGTATCCAAGATGCGCCAACAATATACTTGACTCGACAAAGGGCACTATAAAGTTTGAAAGTAACTATGTCCCAACACACCAAGTGCGTACAATCTTTTATGTCTGTCGTAATTCGAGCACCCAGGGTAGTCAACTTTTCCTTAGCCTACGTAACAATATTAATAATCATTACACTCAGAAATGGCACAACCATATTTATTTATTGAATTCCATACTTGTCTTACCAAAGTTTTGACTTTATCAGTAAATCCGGTAAACATGATCACGGGAGGAAATTTATTTTCCGCATCCTGCTTGGGATCGTTCCCTGACACATCCATCGCCTCTCCGTCAGACGACACGTCCAAATATGAAAGCTGTAACGTCTCCTCTTCCACAATTTTAGCACGCTTTACACGCTCGCCGTCATCTTCGGGCTGCTCCAACGGTCGCTTTCCAGATTTAAATTTATCTACGATTTCAGTACATACACGAATAGGTGTTTTCCAGGCAGCTACGATTAAGAAATATGAATGCATTATTTGTTAATTGAACATGCGCACACACAATTATGAACCAATAATACTTCACGGAAGTATTTTTACTCTACCCATTAAATGCGGTGCAATGTTGATGTCAAACCGAAAAGGTTGTTCCAAGGTAAAATGCTGATACTTGGGACTGTGTATCATTTGCAGGCATGATGAGTTACCTAAAAGAAGTTCGTTCAAAAACTGTATATTTACAACAGGAAGCTTCCATTCCCTGGATTTGATGAACTTTTGACCTTCAGAGCTGAAATCAAATATTGAACGTTTATAAAATATTATGACCACGAATACGAGGTGAGTTCCGTCAAAGAAAGTACACAAACACATCTTACCGACATGAAACAAGCCCTTTGTTTAGTTTCGAAAAAAATGGCGTAAACTCAGCTCCCAAAAGCTTTACCATCTTTATTACCCGCTCCCGATCCTCGCGTTCAAACCCTGTCATAGAAAATGGCTGACCTTTCAACGGAAGATTTTCTCTGTAAATACGTAAAAGACATATTAAAAAGGTCCACAATTTCAACGAATAATTACATGAAATGTGGTAATTGCCAGATTAAGATAAATTACTCATTAAAAGATGTTGGAAGATGCATAGCATAAAATGGTGGAGCCATAACTTTCCTCGAGCACGTGTCACTGAGCCAGTGGAGGGTCACCAGGCGTTTCCCGTCCCTTAAAACCTGCTGGAACTCGGGAAACTTTTGATTGTTGCACAGGACGTGAGTTACCTTGGACGGATTGTAATCATTTACGGTTTCTCCACCATACAGCACAACTGATTGACGCCACGAAGAAACATCCAAGGACTGAGAAGCCCAAAATACACATCCTATCAGGAATCCATTTGAAGGAGCTGCACAAAATAAACAGTTATCATTTAACTTTAAATATTAAATCAAAGAAACTGTGACAGAGCCCTTATTATGTGTCATAATATCCTGAGCAACTTACGCTTAAAGCTGGGTTCATATCCATAGAAGGGAGTGCGTGTGGGTGAGATGGCGACTGTCGTGGGAGACTGACTAAGGGGTCCAGCTCGAGCAGCAGCGGCGGCAGCGGTTCCATAACTGTTAACCTGATGAATTGTTTTACAGCTGTTAGTTAAGTTGGACAGAGTTCTTCTCTGATTGACAATATTCAATGACTGAGACGTCGGTTGTTGTGAGACGGGATGTTGTATGGGTAATTGTTGTGGTGAGGAGGAATTTGGAAGGTTTTGAGATGTTGGGCTCATCGTAAGAGTCGTGGAGGATGAAGATGAAGGTGTAGCCATTGCGCTACCACCTCCTGTACTCGTCGTTGTACTCGAGTCAATCCCTGTATTGTTCCCTTGCAGTCTATTGTTCAGCAAATTCGCCAAAGCTGTCTTTGTTTTGGAGTTTACCACCTGAACCTACCCAATATCAGTGTTTTAGACAATCAGTTTCATGGCTCAAAATGTCGCTTTTTATTTCACCATACAGTAAAGCCAAGCCAGAATCAATCAAAAAAAAATCCAAACAACTGTGGAAATGGCTTCCATTTTTCAAATCTGTTGCTTTTTTGTACTATTGTAATTTTAAAGTGCTTTTTTTAAAACGGACATTAGAGCTTTGTTGTTGGTTAATTGAAAATTTAAAAAATCCGTTGCATAAAATGTCTATTTAAGATGCCGGAGAAACTGATATATATATATATATATGAAATCATAATATAAATAAATGTTTAGAAATCAACAGTTCTAAAATAATATTAACTTACGAAGAAGCAATAAACTTCGGCACTCTAATTAATATTATTATTATTATAATTTATCTCATTTGCAATCAATTCAAGTCAAGAATAAAAAAGAAGCCAAACCAAACAAACATTTTCGAATTCGAAAAATATGCTACTTAAGTAAAAGTTTGAAAATGAGTAGTAGAATAAATTTCAGTGACATGACAAAATTAGATAACATTTTTGCAGTTTACTTACGTTTGCGTTATAATATACCTAATGTAAATTTCTTCAACTATGTCATTCCGCATTCAGCAAAACTGATGGAATTTTTCAAACTTATTTTGTATGTTAGTTATTTTTCAATGTAGCCAAGAAAGGCTTTGATTGAATGAATGAGTGTTAAAAAAGCTCAAACATGCACGCCTAATAATGGTCCTACCTACAGATAATCATTCAGTTTTGTAAGAAGATATAGAAATGCAGAACGGTAATGGTAAAAGGAACAACAATAGAATTGCAAGGGCGACTAAATTTTCTGAAGCTGTAAGTCATCATCAAAACAGTCACACGCCGTTTTTTAAATTAAAGCTAAGCTTAATATGTATTTAAGTTCTTTTTGTTAAGTGAAGTATTATCATGTATATTGTCAATCAGTGAGTAAAGTAAATGAAGTATAGTACAAAACTTGTAAGGAAAAAGGTGAAAACAATCATTTTTTGGGGGATGCAACCAAAGGTAAATTCAAATTCAACAACAACATAATTAAATAATTACTGATAATAAAACTGTTAATTGAAGTACACAATAAAAAAATGAGAAATCTGAAAGGTTTAGCTGAATTATATATCTTACGTAAGGCGCAGCAGCATTTGCGGTTCCTGGCGACCCAGGAGTTATTAGATTTACTGGTTGCCCACCAGGACGTACGTTCCATACTTGCCCACCCGGACTACGTTGTTGAGCATCAGGAGACTGCATCCTTGGTGGAAACTGACCTGCTGCAGGGGATTGAGTAGGACTACCTAATCTCTGCGGTGGTGGAGTCCCAGGCATCCATTGACTCCCACTTTGACCTCCAGGTGATTGATGAGGACCTTGTAAAATGGCAACTTTCTGTCCCTGTTGCACGGCAGTGGGTCCTGGAGACTGTCCCTGACCTGGAAGGACTTGTTGATGTTGTTGTAAAATAATCTGTTGTTGAGGGAATCTAGCCGGTTGCAGCTGTTGTTGTTGTTGTAGTTGCTGCGGAACACCCCCTTGGTGGACTAGAACATGTTGTACATTTACCATTCGCTGTTGTTGCCCGTGCTGCTGAGCTACTTGAGGGGTGAAAACTTGTTGGGTACGGACAATCGTCCCAGTCGGTTGAGGCTGCTGGCCAGGGATTCCAGGATGAGTGGGTGACCTAGTCTGCATGGGCTGAACAGGACTTGGAGGAGGAAACTTTTGAGTGGGTGACTGAGCGCTAGGGTGAAGGATTTTCTGCTGCTGGTTCTGTTGTTGAGCGAGCAGTTGACTTTGCATGAGCATTTGCTGTTGGTTGGCACTGGTGGCTAACACTGGGGAACCAGGAATTTGACCAGGCTGCTGTAATTGGGGACTGGCACTCTGAGCAATCGGCGAGGGAGATGGCTGGGAAACCATTGCTGGACTCCCTTGTTGCTGCTGCTGCTGCTGTTGTTGTTGTTGTTGTTGCGGTTGCATACCAAGAGGTTTTTCACCGCCAGGTGACTGGGAGGCTTGGGGAACTCCTTGTTGAACTAGAATGGTCTGTGGTTGAGGTTGGCCAGGAAGATGTTGTTGAACACCGGGTAATCCTTGTTGAGGCTGTACTTGTATCTGGCCCTGCCCTTGTTGCAAAGCAGCATTTTGTTGATTCATTTGCTGTTGTCTAAGCATCATTTCCTTCCGTAACTGCTCTTCCTTGTGTCTCTGAGCCAACTTTTGCAGCAATAACTGTCGCTGTTCGTGATTCATTTGACTCCATTTAGCTTTAATGTTGGGGTCGTTGTGGATCTGTCGGAATATTTCCATCTGTTGCTGCTGGGTCCATGGATGACCTCCAGGTCTTGGTGGAGCACCATGCTGTAGACCTATCCTCTGGCCCACTTGTCCGGGTTGGTTTGGCATTGGTCCTCCTGGTTTACCTGGATGCCGTTGTTGTGTTAATGGCCGTGGCGGCGGTGGATTCATTTGCGCGTATTGCTGTCCTTGATGAATCACCACGTTATAATGTTGCTGACCCCCTTGCTGTATTTGCTGACCTGAGGTTGGTCCAATTTCTTGAAATTTGTTCGGAGCCTGTTGCTGTGAAGATAAAATAGGCTGCAACTGATTGACGGTATTAGCATTTTGACCGTGAGGACCTGGTGGATGTCCAGGCTGTGAGCCTTGCATCACTTGGATTGAATGACCAGGTGGTACTCCTTGTTGCTGTTGCATGTGCATCATCCCTTGTGGCCGTTGTTGTTGCTGCTGTTGTTGTTGTTGTTGCTGTTGTTGTTGTTGTTGTTGTTGTTGTAAGGAATGGTACATTTGCCCTTGTAACCTCATTCCTTGTGGAACCCCAACTTGCTGTTGTTGTGGATTAGGTTGCTGCTGACGGAATTGCACCTGTTGATTTCCAATGGCAACATTTGTAGCACCAGGCGGTCCCTGCTGCTGATACTGGGAATTCTGAGGTATTCCCATGACAACTTGGAGGCGGTGCTGTGATTGAAGAACTTGAAATTGTACAGCCTGTTGCTGTCCCTGCTGTGGGGGTGGTCTCATCCCTCCTTGTAATTGTAATTGGGACATCCCTTGTTGCGAATGTAGTTGTTGTGGCGGAGTTTTTGATGGAACTGGTGACAAAAACTGTTGTTGTTGTAGTAATGGCTGTTGTTGCTGACTTTGCAGCTGGTAAGCTTGCTGCTGTTGCTGTAGCCCTTGAATTGGTGAGATCCCCAACTGCATTCCTCCTTGTTGATTAATGGGCATACCTTGTTGAATGTGAATCTGTTGCTGGTTTCCTGGCACATTTTGCTGTTGCGTAAGTGGTGACTTTTGGGGTTGCAGTACTTGTTGATTGTTGAGATTTTGCTGCATGTGCTGCTGTAAACTATGTTGTTGTTGTTGTTGCTGCTGCTGAAGTTGGAGTTGGTGTTGCTGTTGTTGTTGTTGCTGCAGCAGTTGTTGCTGGTTGTGCTGAAATTGCATTCCTTGTACACCTTGTTGATTTTGTATCACCTGTCCTTGTAATTGCTGTTGCAAGTGCATAGGATGGCCTTGCTGCTGGGAAGGAGGTCGCTGAATTTGCATACTTTGTTGGGGTTGCTGTTGTTGAAGAATCTGCTGAGGATGTCCCTGTTGCTGATGGGATAATTGCCCATGCTGAAGGTTATGTTGCTGTTGTTGTAGATGTTGAATTTGCTGAGATTGTTGATGCTGGTGTTGTTGTTGTTGTTGTTGTTGCTGTATTTGCTGTGGGTGAAGAATCTGCTGTAACTGATTCTGCAAAACAGATTGCTGTTGTTGGGGCTGCACAACTGTCTGATGATGTTGCTGTACGTGCAGAGGGATAGTGCCCTGTTGATGTGTTATTAGTTGTACCTGTGTTGGAGGGTGATTCTGCTGTTGAGATAGCGCCGTCTGAAGCTGTGTAGGTTGTTGAACTTGTTGCGACATATGCAACTGTCCTTGTAGTTGTTGGTGCAATTGGCTTTGGCCTGGATGATGTAATTGTTGTTGCATACTGTTCATTTGTTGTTGTTGTTGTTGCTGCTGCTGTTGAGACTGGAGTTGCTGTTGCAATTGCATAGTATGCTGCTGCTGCTGCTGTTGTTGCTGAGGCTGGGAATTGGGTGGTTGCTGTTGTGTGACACTCACTAAGTTATTTGACTGCAAAGCAGGTGTCTGACCAGGAATTTGTGAAGATTGTATGGACATTGGGATTTGTTGCTGCAGTTGATGTTGAGGGGTAGTCATCTGCTGGACTTGTTGGGGAGGTCCTTGGCCAGACTGCACCATTTGATTTTGATGTAGAGCCAGTTGCAACTGATTCTGTTGTTGTACAGATTGTTGTGTCTGCTGTAATTGTAATTGATTTTGCTGTCCTATTGGCGGCAGTTGAACCTGTTGCTGTTGGCTTGGTTGGAGTTGACTAATTTGCTGTTGTTGTGTCGGCTGTGGTTGAGTCTGATTTGAGAGTAACTGTGGCGGTTGCTGCTGCTGCTGTTGCTGCTGTGGTGTGGACATTTGAGGAGGGTGTTGCTGTCCAGGCTGTGTAGTTTGTTGTTGTCCTGGTATCACTTGACCCTGGGGCTGTTGTCCTGATTGAGCGGGGGCTGATTGTGAAATGGGTAACTGACTCTGTTGCGATATTGGAGGAGGTTGAGCTATAGGTTTTGCAAGCTGGGAAGGCTGTGAAACAGGTGGTGGTGGTGGTGGAATAATGGGCTGAACGGTCGGAGCTCCAGCACCCGTTTTTGTTTTCTGAGCTTGTTGCTGCGGCGTGTTTACCAGCAGTGGCCTATGAGCGCGTACAGCTCCAGCCTGTTGTTTCTGTTGAATTAAAATCTGCTGGGATTGTTGACGAATTGCTACTCCTCGACCCCGAGGTCCATTTTGCTGACTTCCGGATAACTGAACTTGCAATATTGCAGAGGTTTGGGAGGTTAGTGGTCTCACAACAGTAGAGGTACTTGTTGCAGCTTGTGTAACTTTAGCTGTTAGCTTGGATTGAGTAACCGTCGTTTTCGGCTGGCTCAAAATTTCTGTAGTAGCTTGAGTCGTTCTTTGCACAGGAACTAGAGTGTCTGGAGGATGTATCAGTTGAGGATGGTATTTCGCTTCGTCCAAAAGTGACTTTGACTTTATACAGTCTGTGATCCAATCAACGCAAACAATCTTTATGCCTCTTTGGCTAGATTTCTCATACTTTTTTGAACCCGTCTGATTGGTAATCAAATGAGTTGTTGTTGTTGTGAGGTGCTCTTGGAAATGACCTCCATAGTACGTTAGATTTGCCCACAAAATCTTCAACTCATTCGGCTTTATCCTTGAAGGTGTTGCTCGAACATTATAAAAGATATCTTTTCTTTGGTACTCAAATCCATTAGTTCTTTTATAAAAAAAATTATAAACACAAATTAAACATCAGTACGGAATTGTTACCGTCAGCTTCAACTTATCGTCATGATTAGTTCAACTTACGGAAGCATTTTTCCAGCTTTTGCGGAGAATGCAACCCATCGTGGGTGCACAACTGGAAACTCAAAAACCTCTTTGGCCTCGTCTAATTTCACTTCCGCAGCCCCATCCCCAGCTATCATGTGTGTCACGCTGATTCCAATATAGCTCAGTTGCTTGGCTCCTCCATTATCCAAAAGCTTGATTATCTGTAAAAGAACACATTAAATTAAAATTATAATTTTCAATGTAAAAAAAGGTGTGCTCCAGAAATGAAACAAAACACGCCAGAGTCCTTGTGGGATCTCATTATCTTACCCTTGAATCCACGCTTCCTTCCACCAAATATTTAACGTCCCCAAACACCTTTGGTGGATTGTCCACCATGGACTGTTCCACAGGGAAAGGGATTCTTTCCATTTTAAACTATGAATAATTAAATAAATTAGCACCTTAACAAAAACGTCTTTCTTTGAAGGGGAGATATCCCTTAACAATAGTCAATGGTTATTTAATTAACTAACATTTATATTAACTAAAGAGTCAGTCCTTTTAAAACAACAACATCAAACAACTGACTATATTAATGCCAAGGTCAAGTCACAACTGGCTAACCACTACTGGAACCTCCCCTCCCACTTTAACACTTTGTTCAGCAAACTAACAAGCCTGGAAAATATTAATTATTTGGTTAACAGCTAGTTGGGATACTTACATATTAGGATAACGGCCAAGCACTATATAAGGCTCCTTGCCGTTAGATTGCTAGTGCTTTCCGAATCGTAGTGACCTCCGCCAGTTTTTCACGACATTCTTCTTCTCCCAAAACTTTATTTTCGGAAACTGAACATCAAAACAAAACAAAGTTTGAATATCAGTGCGTCTTCCCGCACGGCGTAGGATTCATCTATGATTCTAGTATTGAGTAAATGCAAGCACCCACTTCAGACTCCAGCAGACTGCAGAGTATACATTGCTATATTATAAGTTGCTACATAGAGGCTGCTACTGCTGTGTGTGTACTGTTGACTTTGGTTGCTATTTGCTATGCGGAAAATTAATTGGAAAGTTGAAAGTATTTTTTTAATTTATATTTTTTTTTAAATAAAAGAATTAAATGATTGATTCCTGAAATAACTTTTAATATTTATTTCTCTGTCACATTCTTTAAAGTTAAACAATGAAATATTTAGCGTAAAATGCATTTTAAAGTTTTTTTTTCACAACAATCGCAATTGGATAAATGGGATACTAAATTACTACAATAACTTGTATACTGTTATGGCCAATAACTTTGATAAATGATGTATGGTGCTTTACAATTAACAACAACAGGCTTTTGATAGAAACAAATATAAACATTTTAAGATATATCCACAATTTTTTTCAAAGAGTGTCTAGAGAGATAGAGAAACTACATACATCATGGAATATTCATGATAATTAATTATTATATTAAATGCAATTGATATTACGATCGTGCCCTATTTTTTCTAACATTATCCTTAAAAGAGAGTCCAGTCTCTTTGACCATTTATTTTAGCCACCTTTCAAAAAATATTGTAACAGACATAGACAGCAAAATATTCTCACTTTTTATAAAACAATTATATAGTCAACTTTTTTTACATTGATAGTTTATACAGATATTATAATAGAATCCAACAACGTTTGTCAATACACAACAATTTATAGAGTTTCTCATTTTCCAACCTTATTAAGAGTATTTAATCACACAGTCAATTAATACGAAAAATATGTATACATATTAAACATTTTTAGGAAGAAATCATGCAGTTTTGTTTATACAAGTATAAGTAATTAAACTCTTTGAAAAGGTACACATATATATATAATGATTATTTTTTCTAACAACGAGGTACAGATATAACACATCAAATACAGTTGTAGATATATTTTTTAGCTAGAATTAAATACATAAGTTAGAAGACAGGATGTATAATTTGTAGAGAAATTCATAGCTATATATGAAGAAGCGAAAATACAGAGAACCAGTTTATGTAAGTCTTTGTTATAATAATTTTCTAACGTCAAATTAAATAAACACTAATCATTCTTGAAAAATTATAATTTCTAAGAAGAATGCAATCATGCAGGAATTTGTTTAAAATAAATTGCCAAAAAGGGGTATGTATATGTATAAGTTATTTTCGAAGATAAATGACATATTTTTTTACAGCGAAATGGGACTTTTTATTTACGAAAAATATCTTTGATTGTCCGCTTCACTTGTTTTCGATGAGTGTTTGAAGCTGCAGAACTAACGTTCGTGCAATTTGAAGAATGGCTTTGGCCTCATGTCGTTCCGCCATTTCTAGAAATGAACCGTTAATAAATAGTGATAATGATATGATTCTGATTTGTGTATTATTTTCATAACACCAGAAATTATTATTGTTTTAGTTTTACCGTTGAAAAATTTAATAATGTCTGTAAAATCCATTGAATTCGCCAATATGATATCCCGGTAATACGTTAGTAACGCCAGCGCAAGAAATAACCCGTAGTCCACGGAGGCGATATGTCTAGCAGCCCATATGGTCTCCCAAACAAGAAACACGTCATCGTATGAAAATTCTGCAAAATTAACGTATTAACAACAAATAAGTAACATATATTTTTACTAAAAATAGTTAAACTTGTTATGATATTTTAAATGATATTTTAAAGGTACTTCCGGTGAAATAGACTTGAAATGAAAATCATATACAATTTGTCTTGTCTTACGTGCACATGACATTACGTAATTTATCCAAGTTTTTTTCGGTAAAGTACCAATGGTTTCTATCACACCTCTTGACATCCTTGTCAATTCGATGAATGTTTAATCCAAATGATTCTAACAGCTCGTTAGGATAAACACCTCCTCTTGTGGTGGCAGGGGACTCTTCGCTGGATAAGTCAGAGTCATCATCATCATCGTCATTTTTGGGAGAGGGCTCCAGAAACACTGGAGTTTCTGGCTGAAAGGAAACTTCCCGAGGTCGTTGTTCCTTTGACGATGAATTGGTGCTACTAGTAGAACATGCTTTGTTGCTTGTAACGTCCCCATTTTCTGGGCGCTTATCGGACAAAATAGAGTGTCGACAAGGGGTTGATGTATTAGAATCTGAACTCTTCAATTTTTGAGCCTTTGAGGTTCCTCCATCAGATGTCTCAATGGTAAGAGTCTCCTCAGCGTCAACAAATACCTAGGAACATAAAATAATGCAATGATCCAGTGGCACTACTTCAACAATCAATTAAAAATATTTTCATCAAAAGTCTACCTCGTTGCTCTCATGGGTCTGCAAAATTTTTGGAGAAGGCTGTAGATCAGCAGAGGAGGATGTTCCTTCGGAGGATAACTTTGCCAGATTTTGAGCCATGATCTCCTTATCACGCTGCCTGACAATCGCTTCTACTGCAAGCCATTCTGACATTTTATCCTCATATTCCCGACGCAATGCTTCTGGACACTCCCCTTCTAACTTTCCAGATAACATAATTGGCCAGAGTTGTTTGCGTAGTTTGTGTGCCATACCGCCAAAANACATAATTGGCCAGAGTTGTTTGCGTAGTTTGTGTGCCATACCGCCAAAATAGACAAGCCGATAAATTTCCATGATGTCAATAGAGCCACTCTCTTGGAACTCATTCCATTTTTCCTCCGTTAATCCAGTGGTTGCATCTGTTGGGTCATCTGGCTTCACAATATTAGATCGTACCAAGCCAACTAGGTGGGTTCGTACTGTGCGCAAATGTCGACAATGGGCCAGCCATCCGTAAAATGCTCTAGATATGATTTGTTTCTTCATTGTTTGGCACACAACTTGTATGGGCTCCCTGTAATTTAAAAAAAATCATACAAAGTTCCCTTTATTCTTGGGCAATTATATTATAATTAAGACAAAGTCATCCGATTTGACATTTATACCCGGGTTCTTGCACTGAACACTGTTGATCCAGACTTCTCGACGAGGAAGTCGACGAAGTAGTCGATACAGAGTGCAGCGGGGTTGAACGTGGGGTTGTTGGAGGAATGGAAGATTTTGGCGTAGATGGAGATGACTGCCACACTGGATATTCCAGCATATCGTCAACTGTAAGTTTAGGAATGAATGCCGATGATGATGCCGTGTATTTTATTTTGAGCTTCTCAACTACTAATTATATGTATATTTAATTTGAGTAGTATGTACAATTAAGTATTTCAAGTTCCTACCTTGTGGATATGTTCTTGTATAATTCGGATAAACAATACGGAACACAAAGTCAGTAGTGACCTGCTCCATGACAATCTCTTCCGCAGCGATACTTTCCTCCTTGACAATGGAATTGCTGCTCGTGGAGTGAAATCTGCTGCTGCCTTTCCTCCTCAGTTTGGGAAAGACTTTCCCTATACCATCAAAATAATCTGCTTCGAATCAGCTTAATGTCATGTCAACAAAAAAGGTTGTCAACAGATTCAAAATGAGAAATCAAACAGGAAGCACACATTGCTCGTGTAAATAAAAACAAGCATTTTTAAAACTTACCTTTTCCACGTTGAGACCATAATGGTGGATCAAGAATTCCGTGTGGCAGCAGTCCATTTTCGAGACAGCTCAAGAATGCCAGGAGATGTCCCCCTCGAGGGAAATGAATGGGTGGGCGTTGTACTCCATCCTGACCTACCAGTGCTATCCAGTCACTATCTGGACCTTGATGACAATGAACGTACACAGTCTCGTGAACGGCAACGTTGAGCGCATGATCCCAGTACACACTGGAAATTGTAACAAGTAAACAAATTATTATTAATCCAATGAAACTTTTTAAACGTGTCCATATGTAGCATATTGTATAATATTACATCATCATGCGATTAATAATCATTTCGGTGGTGCATTTCAACTTGCCTAATTAAGTGATGGAACACAAAATTTGCAAAAGAAAAAAGTTAGTTGAAACAAATCATAGAGAGATAACCTTTTTTCATGCACTCCTGTATCAGTACAACCATTCATCAATTGATTGGGCGTCCATTTCAAAAGCAGCGAGTCTCCACACTGGTGTAAACTGAGATATCCTGCAAGGGGGTCACTACCATCCTTCTACATCAAATAAGATGTTAAACATATAAAAAGGGAAGTGACAAAAGAAGCAATAATTATATCTATTAATTAAACTGGTGGAAGCAAAAGTAGAAGGCAAGGTGGGACACTTTAAATACATGTTACTCTTAACGAGTATTATAACACGTACCATATAAACGACTACATTATTTTTGCCGTAAAGGAGCGTCGACTTGTTGTTTTGGTGGAGGGATTCTACATAGTCCTTGGAACGCATGTTATCGTCGGAATTACTGAATCCTACGCTACCTTTGTACTGTGCAGGGAAGAAAAAGGATTGACAAATTTTTGTAATTTTTAAGGGGAAATATGTTGTTTTTTAAAAATAAATTAGAACATGGTTTACACTAGCATGCCAAGGTGGTGATAGTACTTACGTGGAGACCGGGTCTCTTATGTGCAGGGGGAGACGCGGGTGTCGGAAATTGACCTGATGATATTCTGTGTCTTTGCACAAGTTCATCTGCTGGAGGATCGTTCCAGAAATGTTCTGCCGTTCGTAATTTGGAAAAGTCTAATGCACAAGGGCCCACTAATGGCGTTGAAGAGAGAAACAAAAAAATATTACTATATAACATTGGTTTTTAGCATAGAGTTTATAGGCTTAGATTTAGAAGCTCACAAGTTTGTGTAATTAATTAGGCTTCTGTTTTGTGCGTAAAATGCAATTTGCCTATTTTTCAACTGTCATATTATCATAGAATATAGAAGAATATGTGAATAGAACTAGTCAAATTAAATAGGGGTACCGGTACCTAAGAGGGAGCTTAAAATAGTGCCATAATCCGGGTCGGCCACTAACGCATCTTTCTCATAGTACTTACTGCAAAATACCAATAACCTTGTTAGAAGAAGAGTAAAAATCATAATATTTTTTTTACAATCATTGACGGATTCAACAAATGTGGTAGTGTAAAGTGCCTACATACAACATATGCCTAATAGCTGGAAGCGTTCAGTATGATGATGTATAAATGGGACAATGCATATATACACAACGTGATAGTGAGCTTTTGGTTTTAAAAAAATGCAAGCTGTTACTTGATCATATAACGAAGGAGAAAGCTTTTAAGAAAACTAAAATGAGCTATCCAAGTACATAGACTAGATTTGGCCGCAAGCGATGTAAAGCGATGCTACATAAATACATACATACAAGTCAGGTCAAAATGAGACAGTGCTGCTTGATGCTTAAAAGGGTCTCCCCATTAAAAAAACATATTTTTTCTACTTTAAATCATCATTTTTATTTTTTACCTGCTATTTGCGACAATGTAGTCAACTATTTTGGCTAACTGTTTCTCAGTGAGCGATAAACGAATCCACAGGTACTTTATCGTGGCCACAGAGTTTCGTTTCTGAAGGGGAGGCTTCACTCCCAGTTTACTAGCACTTTCACTTCCGCCAGATGACGATCGTCTATAAGAAGAATTCGTTTGAAGGGAAAGTCTTGAGCTTATTGCAAATCTGCTGTATAAATACATATATATTATATAATATATCGGTATAAGCATATATACAAATAAATAGAGAACACAAGTACATATATATATACTACAAAACAGTCTCATTTACTGTCATCATGAATGAAATATGATGATCCTCGAGGCCGAACCTTACACTTTGCACCAGCAGGCAGGTTCATTTAATATTTCATAATCAATAATAATAAATTTTTCCTTCCTGAAAGCATCATATCGTAACTATTAATAATAATATGTTATCCCTTACTTGTTAGGATCACAGTTCTCAGCTTCTGCAATAAGTTGTACCACATCTGCCGCGGGCTGATACGCTTTAGCTATTTTATGGAGGAGAGCTGTGGTGGAACTGCTTTTGAACAGGCCTAATGCTCGTCGTTTTAAGCCATGGGAAACGCAAGCTTCAACGGCAGCTGCAATATATATTTTTTACACAAAAAAATATTTCAAATAATAGCGTGCTACTTACAGATATGCTTTCAACCTTGATGAAAAATCGAATATTATGTGTTTACCACAAAGTGATGTAATACTGGCGCTATCCTCATGAACAAATTTCTTTGTTACTGCTTCCTCCATGATTTGCTTTACCTGTAACATGTACACATGTGTACATAGTAGTGGAGTGGACATTGGACACAGGACGGACATTGTCAATAAAGAAAACAAACATAAGGATTTTACTCTAATTAAAGTTTGTAGAGCGCAAACATCAAAGTACTAAAATATGCATGGCTATGTATGTGTGGCACGGATATATATATATGTATATGGCCATAAAGTTCTCATCACGTACCTCTTTTTTCACATTTTTTATAAGCTTCTCTTTCAAAGCTTTGCTGTCTGCAAATTTAATTTGGAATTAGTGGAACACTTGTTGATTGAATTAATTTAAGTGATGTTTAATTTAATTAAATTTACCTTGGCCGGTAGAACCCATTTTGCTGAATTGCTATTCAAATACGATTCGAAACACACAGTCAGTCTATCAGTGACGACAGCTTTGATTAATGATAGTATTTTACAAGAAATATATTTCCTTAAATTTTACTGCCTCGGAGGAGAAAATGTCTTACTAGAATGATTTTTCGGGTGATTTTATTAGTACATACGACCAAATGACATTGGTAACTTGTTTAGTCTTAAACTCAAAGGTAATGTTCCAAGTTCCATATGATAGCAATCTAACTAGTTGCTACTGGCTTGCATGTTATACTGATAAGATGATAAAATGTAAATAGTTAAAATCCAATATCCAGCACATGAGGTTTTGGCACCACGTTCCTACGTATAAATCAAGAGATTATATTTTCATAGCAAAAAAGAAACTAAATGGTTTAAAATATGAGCCAAATTTAACAAAGTGACAGGGGTTTAGGCACGAAAGTATAATATATTATATATATTTATACAACTGGAGAAAGTTTTAACAAATAAATTATAATTTAACTTAAATTAATTTGAAAAAAATCTGTTATATTTTTTTTATTTTGTGTACTGTCCCACTTGCTAACTAGGTAGTAGTATTCAAGAGAGTCAATAATAGATTTCAGATCCTTATTGATCATTCTTTCACCTTACCTTGGTTTATACTCACTTAATTCTCAATGTCAATCTTGACCGTAACCATGATAATTACGATTGATGGATTGATTATCTGTGTAAAGTAAAAACTAGACCTACATAATATGAAGGAGCTTCAACTCTTTTCTTGTTTTAATTCAGTAACGACTGTAGTTTTCAAATCGCAATAATCCTGAATCTCATAATATTTTAATATTTCAGAGTTAGTTCTACTTCTAACTAACCCGGTTTTTAAATACCTTTGTACAGCAAAAAAAAACAAATCATCAAACCTATGTGTGATTTTCTTACGAATAATATAATATTTCTTGTAACCGTGCACTTTCCATCAAAAATATTTAATTTTTTTGAATGATTTCTATTATATATCACATTAGCACTTTCTCTTAAATAAATGCACAACATGAAAAGAATTTTTGTAATTTTTTTGTCCTAACTACATAAATGCTAACGACAATAATAGCGTATTCTCTTTCGTATATTTTGCTATATTATATTTTCTTTCTTGCAGTCGTCAAAGACATACATATACATAATTTTGCCAACTAAGAGAGCTTTCATCACAAAATAGAGATATATATACACAAGCAAATATGTATAAATATCTAGGAGGGAAGTTCCTTTAATATGATTGATTGACAGCCTGATTGGAAGATCTGATTTCAAGCTTGCACAAAAAAAGATAACAATATAGTATTATAGTAAAAGAAATTGCACTTTTTCCCTTTCCACCACAAACCCCAATACACCATACTCGTATAGTAGGGAAATGAGCGAGGAGCACCACTGTTGAATTGTTTGAATTTACAGGAACAAGTAAGTAAATAGTATTTTTACTGCTCTACAAAGAAAATGGTTTGACTACTATAATAATAGTAAATAGTAACACTAATACTCTCACTCGCTCTATGGTTGCAGGTTCAAAAGAAAACAAACGAAAAAAAATCTCATTTCTCTCTTTCATTCAATTTCACAGACTTTCTATCCATATGTACCCTATGCCGTGTATAAACAAGACAAGGTTGTTGTGCAAGTAGAAAGTGTGGCAGCAGCACTCAACTCAACTCACACGACACACGCGTGGATGGTGAATGTAAAGTGAATGTACGTTCACCAAGCCAAAAGCTTGCTTTCTCTCCCCTCTG
The DNA here is from genome assembly GCA_027744595.1 of Paronellides praefectus. Taxonomy (NCBI): domain Eukaryota; kingdom Metazoa; phylum Arthropoda; class Collembola; order Entomobryomorpha; family Paronellidae; genus Paronellides; species Paronellides praefectus. The sequence goes on along the minus strand of JAITYZ010003155.1, from coordinate 4,223 downwards.
CTCTCTGCTGCTGCTATGAACCACTTTCTGTTTCTTCAACAGGCAGATACACTGTGACTGGGACAAACATAATATAAAATGTATATTATATCATTTCATATTATGTACTCATTATTATGAAAAGACAGCACAAAAGCATTTTTTATTACTTTCTCCTTTTCTGACAGCAGCAGCAATATTTTGTACACAAATTATTTCTTCCCTGTTTTGTTGTTTTACTTCACAAAATAAACAGATTATATTGAGGATGATGGTATGGTTTGATACAAATGGAATGGAATATTTCTTTGTTAATATTATTTAAATAATACCAAGCAGGAGGAGATTCTGCGCACAAAAAAATATATTTACCAGACCAAGCAATTTTAACCAAAGAATGTATACTTTTTTTTATTATGACCCTGCATGCTTTTAAAGTACGATATAATATTTTACGTGCACATATTCAAGACATAAAAAGAAACAAAAAAGCCACAAAATATTAAACGTTAATAGCAATATAAAAATATGGTTGTTTTGCTTTTATTACAAAAGTAATTATCCCCAACTATTTTATTTACAGCTGGTTTGATTTCCTTTCCTCCCTCCTCTTTACGCTACACTCCACACTCACACTCCTTGTCGTTTCCAACTTTTGTGTAAAAAAGAGAGTAAAACATCTATTAACAAACACAACTGCTAAAAACACAGAGACGCACGCCAACTAGCACTCTTTTCTTCCTCTTCCAGCGAACATTATACTGGCTTGCTGGATGGAAGTGGAGTGGAGAAGTGGACGGACATACAGAGACAAGAGACAACCAGTTTTCAAAGAACAGAGAGAAGCGAGAGCTTCTATTCAATTCAGCATCAGTCTACTAGCAGCCAGTGCCAAGTCATAGTACAATACATGGAAGATAATATTTATGGAGAATTATTATGTGTGTACATAAGTATTTGGAGACTGAAATTGGAAAAGCTTTATATATTTTTTTGCGACTCGAGGAATAATAATACTGCTTTCCAGAGTGGTGGTGTAGCAGTAGCTGTCATAAAAAACACCCAATATATTATGATAGCATAATAATTATTGTAAGAAATGTACTTTGGGTAAATACGACGCTCGATTCAAAACCATACTACAACACACGGCACATCCGTTCATTTTCCAGCTGCAGGAGAACAGAAGCACTGCACTGTTTGTGCTACTTTACTGGTGGTGGTGGTGGTGTTATGTTGGTAACGGTGAATGCAAAAATAGGAAATGTGTGTGGTTGTGGGATTTGTGGAGATATAGAAGCTTCCAATTATTTCGTGTTCTTTGCTGCTGGTGGTTATAATAATGTGTGGCTCTTGTCCTGAATTCTCATGGTCGGACGTGCAGTAGTGTAGTAGTAGTAGTAGTCGTGCAATGCACGGAGGAAGATTGTTGAAGATGTATGGAGTTTTTCATTCTTCCTACTTTGTCCTTTTTTTTAGCCTGTAGCTTCTGTGCAGAAACGGGAGGAGGAAAGAAAGAAAAGTCGAATGAGTATTTAGTGAAAGGCAAACTATATAACAATCCGGAAATCCAGCTTTGGAAACTGGCTAAATAGAATTAGGGCAGAGAGCGACGTTTCTACAACGACGCAAGGAGGATAATGTACATAGGTATATATCACGTACTCATGGTATATTCCAGTTATTATTATAGGATAATAGGAACAAGTTGTGAGAATACATAGTTAGTGAACGGACGGACATATAATAAAAGGATTTCACAACTGTAATTAAAGTTGGAAAGAGTAGAGAGATTACTTTTGTTGTAAAATCGGTAATCTAAGGCAACCAAGTAATCATCTTTTGACTTGAAATAAAATAGTAATGGTTTTTTTTGGCATGTAATCATTACAAAATGATATGATATGAAATGACGAGAGGAAAGCTTTTGTCATTTCTGTTCTCATTTTTCTGTATGCACAATGTGCATTATGCACATTATGCCATGTTATGTAAAACTTTCCATGTTCAATGTTGCCTGCACTGTATCCATTGCAGCGTAGACTTTTTGGCCGAGCTAGAAAAATTGTGTAACCTTAATTATCAGTTGTTTGGTTTGAACTTTAGCATGAAACCAAAGGTTGTTATGCATTTTACCGCGTGTGTATGAAAAAATATTTTAAAGCTGCAAAATCATGTTATGAGCAGCAGTATTCATAACACAGGCACGTGCACACCTGTAAATCTAATAGTGTAAACCATCAGGAAATTCCATATGAATTCATTATACTTAAGCTTATGTGCGTATGTCGTATTACTCCTAGCATTCCCCTTTTCCTGTAATAATCCTTATTTGAGAACTTGTAGTATTTCATTCCAGACTTTTTGATGTATGTAATTAACTTGGCAACCACCCTTGCTTTATGTGTGTTGTGTGGTGTGTGACGCAGATGTGCGCAACGATCTATCAATGCAGTTGTTTTTCAAAGATGTTCCTCCTAAGAAACAAAAGGTTTACTTTTAGTACAGCTTGTTACTTTCTCCAGTGACATTTGCCACTTAATACACCAGCCAGACATTTCTGCACGTACACGTACGATGGTGTATATGTATGCATGCATATCCATGATCAAGAGGAAAGAAAATATAAAAGCTGTTTAGTTTGAAAACATGTACCTAGGTGTACACAAATATTTTGATATACAACATTAAAATGTTTTATCTCGAAAATCGAAAATACATAAATACAATTCACAGTATTTTCCAAAACTTTTCTATAACAAAATTTAACAGGTATTTTGTTATCAATCAAGATTTCATTTTATTAATTAATTATATTCACACATGTCTGCACTGCACCTGATCCTATTGAGATTTTATTAATGTCAAATTACCATTTTATCGTTGTACACGCACTGGTCACGATACTACACTCTTATCCAAAGAAATATGCCAAATATAAAGAAAGATGCTGCAATTTGGAGCCAACGTTAATGAATCATCATTGATGATGAATGACGTGAACTGAGATGTCGGAGCACCAGGTTTCCAATCAGTAACGGGAGAAAAGGGTTATTCAATCTGTTAACAGTAAAACTCAAAACTAAATTGACATAAACATAAAACATTGCACGAAACGTTTTTCCCAAGTAAATTAGAAAAAATG
>JAITYZ010003154.1:0-10307 GCA_027744595.1 Paronellides praefectus | reverse complement strand
ACCTACACACAAAAAACGGAAACCTAATACCAACCGACCTTTTTACCTGGTGGTACCGACGTGTGATGGAGGTACATACATACATGCGGCGACAAATTTTATAAGCAGTCTACTTGGATGGAAATTTTTTGACGCTAGCAATGCTATGTCACAAAAAGTAAGGTGATTTTGTAAGAGAAAAAAACAATTGTTTGTGATGTGATGAACAAATATACACACACAAACTGCTTGAAACTTTTATAAAGCATAATGCCACAAAAACACTACGAATATATGTAAAAGTGTGCATATACATTTATGTATATATCTTCCAACACAGTAATAGAGTTAAGTTTGTTGGAACAAATTATTGACATATGCGACACGCGGTGGGGTGACACATGCGGATAATGGATTGTCGGGAGGAAGAAACAGTGGGATATCCAACTGTTTGACTGTGTATAACTTTCACCAACTTTTTGTATTGGACCAACAGACACGGAAATGTAAACGACTTTTTTCTTGTTAACAAAACGAAGCAACTTAACTAAATAATATTTCTATTTTTATATTAAACAAAAATATTTGTCTCTTTTGATATGTCTGCGTTTCATTTTCTGAATTATACTTTCACTTTAACTCAAACGAATGGCTGACTCTAATGGGTCTACTTTCCTGGTAAATTACTCAACACTCGCTTTTTTATCCGTGGCGTACAAGTATGCTAAATTTGAAGATTATCGCCATCATGACTATCATGACTTAGTTACATCAACAGAATATACGTTCCTACATTTTAATTTGTTTTATCTTAGTAACAGACTGCGCAAAGTCCAAAACTATTGAGTAAATGAAAAAGTAGGAAAAAATTCATTAGATAATGATGATATAAAACATTTGATGTTTGTTTAACACCAATTTTTTATAAATATTATTTGCATACGCCCAATGGGATTTATTACTTAATCATCTCTCTCCTACTCCAGTGTTTCCAGGAATGAAAGCTTTCATAAAATTATATGTTTACAGGAAAAGGAAAAGAGTCACAGTCAGAGGAAATTTTCATTTGAGTAGTACATCCAACAATATTATTATACGTACATAAGTAATGAAAACAGAGAAAATGATGATGACGCTAGCGCGACTCGTTTTGTGCTTGTTGGTTAAACCTCGTCGTAAAGGGTCTTACTTCTCATTTTCTTGTGTTGTCTCTTTTGTCACGTAGGGTCTCCCTTTTTTACCCCTTCAAAGTGACAGTACGTGGCACGTCCGTAATGTACCGATACTACATATATACATTTATACCAGAAGCAAAATTTTGTAGGTAGTCAATTTCCTCTCGAGTAAATACGTTTCCTCCTTTTGATGTATTCATGGTAAAGTCATGTCGTCGTTGTCAGAGCAGTACTAGTGGAAGTAGTATAGCAAGTGATGATGATGGTGGTGTGGTGTAGCAAAAATCATTTTATTTTGTACCACCATCACCGACACTATATACATTTTATACTATATTGTATGCATTACACATGAGAGCTTTATAGCTTCCAGGTGAATTTTTTTTTTTTTTAAACTAGCGTGCTTTCTCCCGTTTCCTCGCTTCTCATTCAGAAACTCACAATCACGATCCCAAAACCGAAAGTATGTACGTGTATGGTTTATAGAGCAAAGGAAGAACAATTTTTTCTTCTTCTTCACTATAGTCATTGTATAGGCGAGTAGAGATGTGGATGATGATGAACTCATTACTTACGATCATGCATCATGTAGTAGTAGTAGCAGTATTCATTCATGTCAATGACTGAAGAAGGATGCCAGCACAATCTACCTCTATGCATATTACATGGGTTATTTGGAGAACCCTGAAGAAAACATATTTGTACGATGAGCTCAATTCTGGCTTGTTTGTTATAAATGATGCATATATTATAGTTTTATAGTTTTACTAAGCAAACCATTGCAACTGATGGAACAAGAGTGGATTTGAGGTTTATTGCATTTCATCACGACGTTGATGACAACATCACATTTTGGTATAGGCATATATTTCATTTAAAAGAAAGGATCCTTGAAATACATATCGTACGAAAGATGCATGTACAATGTTTCTTCTTACGACGCAATTCAAAAGGAAATAGCTATACAGTTTGAAATAATACTCTCTCAACATTTTGGAGTGAATAGTTTTTTTCTTGCGAATGCAGTATTTTATAGTTTATAGTAATGGGTGAGAAAATGAAGAATATATATGATGGGGATGGGTTGGGATATGGCATGACAGTTGGCTTGCCCTCAGCTTTTTCAGCCTTGATATCTAGACGACTGCTTGCCTGCATACAACAACCTCTCACTAAATATTTTACTACAAACTGACTTTTTAAGGAAATTTTTTTGGTAGCATTGCTCTGTATATGGATTGAAAAAATGTGGGCTAGTATGCTTTTCTTTGGCCTTCCTCTTTATTTTTTCGCTCCTTAATATGCACATATATTTGAAATAAAGGTAAGAAACGTAAAATTGTTGTTTCTTTTTACAGTTTGCGAAATTCCATTTCAATGAAGCGCTATGCACAAGAACTTCGACAATCTAATATGCAATTGAGGAAAAAGGGCAGAACAATAAAGAAGAGTAGAACGTTGTATCATGACAGTAAAAACGGGGCAAATGGGCTGAGATGTGCAGAGATCATTTATATGCGTATTGAACATGTGGTATTATCAACATATCATCACGTGAATGAACAATACTGCAATGTTCTACAAAAAACCCCATTTCATATCCGGCTAACATGCATGTATCATGTGCATGTCTGTTCTGTAACTCTGTAGGTAAATTTATGTATTGTTACATGTTTTATAGTGATATGGCACTTGAGGAGTGAAAGTAGTTACAGTTTTCCTTGGTACATACACATATATTTATTGGCGGCAGCAGAAAAACAGGACAGTTGACAACGACGACACAATATGGAATGAGGACAATCGATATTACAAAGACCTGTCTTTTATTGGGGGTAGCATTCGACACATGACTTGTGTGACTGCTCTATCTGTTGTTCTTCCTCATTCTGTTTTAGGGACATGTTTTGATGCTCCTTTGCTTTTCCGGTTTTTTATTATATGAATTACTTACTTTATTAATGCAATGTTCTGATGTATTTTTAGAATAATAATAATAACAATAATAAGCAGATGTAGATGTGTATGTATAGTAAATTATTATAATGTACTTTCATGTATACTTCTTCACTTTGCACCTTTAACCTACTAATGGAATACATTAATAAACGAAAACCACATAAAACCACATGGTATTTCAACAAATAAAGCGTGTAGGCATGATATATATCTTTCATGTATACTTCTTCACTTTGCCCCTTTAACCTACTAATGGAATACATTAATAAACGAAAACCACATAAAACCACATGGTATTTCAACAAATAAAGCGTGTAGGCATGATATATATTTGTGAGAGCACTTCCGTTGAAATTGTTGTATGTGAGCATCCACTTTTGTCGTAAAATAGTGTCATTTGAAAGTAGGTATTGTACATGTAGAAAAACAAAAACCAATGCCGCACCACACCACAACCACCGTCAACATCAACAACTACACAGTTGAATGTGTAAAAGCATAGCATTCTACATCATAGCTGCTCAGTATTGAACTTTCTATTTTTTCAACGAGCGCAAAAAAAGCATTCTTGTTTTTGAAAGGGAAAGTAACTAAGAGCGAGAGAGAGAGAGTGGGGGTGAATGAAGAAGTGCCAAGATAGAGATTTAATGCTCTATTATTCTACTAAAAGGAAATGTGAAAATGTATACAACCGCTGGCTTCCGTTAAAGTACATTACAAATAGTAAAACGAAGCAGTGTTCCGTTGTTCCCTTTTTTATTTATTGGTTATAGTACAGCACACACATAACATTTTATTTTTTGAAAGTTATAAAAATTTGATATCCATATATTATATCTATATTTAGTTGATAAGCTCTGCAAAGTCAACTGCTGGAGCAATATATAATGATCTGTGTGAAAAATCAAAGGTTTTCTTATGGATGGTTGCATGCAAAGTGTAAAACACTGTTTGGAAGATCAATTGATATGAATAAAAGCTACGCGTAGCTACCTACATACTTCCGCAAATCCAATAACTTTCATTGAATGTTGTAGAAAAGCAGTGAGCCAGCAGTAGCAAAAGTTCTCTTTTGGCATTGCATGATATGATATTATCTTTAAAGTTGAAGTTTACATGCTCAGAGGGCTCGAGACAAAAAAATATACCCTGCGACTCACGACTTTCTTTGTCCTATCAACACAAATTTGAACGGCACAAAAAAAGTGAACAAGTTGGAAACTTTTTAATGTACCCATATATCTTATACCAAACATTTGCATTTATTATATTATACGCACATTACGTTTTGGTAGAGAGTGTAATAGCACGTAGGTACATGTAGATGCTCGTATCATGTACGGAAATGATAGTTGAGAGAGCTGATATGGGGGCGACGTATAATAATAAACTGAGAGGGTGAGTGAATAAAAGGACGAGTTATCGTAAGCTATCAAGCAGGCAGCAAGCAAGGAATATAATGTTGGAGTCACACAGGAAGTTATACTGGCTACGAGCCACATACACACTTTTGCTACACACTGTCCTCTCATAACACGATATAAAATTCTTTTTTGGTTGTTTAATTTACAGTTTCCTGGAAGGAAGACAAATTTTGTTGAAAAATTTCATTTATTTTTTTTTGTTTCCAGTCATCCATGAAATCAAGCAAGTGATGCGTGTCATTCAACCGGAAAAGTAAGTGGACCAGTGCTGCTCTATAGCGCTGCCCCAAGGCTACACTTAACTCTTCCAAGCAAAGTACACGTAAGCGCCAAAAATAGTGATCGCCTTAACCTGTGTGTCTCTTTAAAAACATTACTATGTGAAAGGAATGTTTAACAAGAAAATATTTTCCCCGCGTTTTACTTCCTGAAAAGTGTATCATTAAAAGTTGCGAGAATGTCGAGAGAGAGAGAAAAAAGCAAGAAAAGAATATCTTGTGTACAAACAGTTTTTTTAGGAAGGAACGAACGAACCTTGCCCGTCGTCTCAGGCTGCTGGTGGGCTGAAGCAGAGAAATTGTAGATAGAGAAGAGTGTTATGAGCGAAAGGAAACTCGGTTCGTGTTCTTAAGTTTTTTAAGGATTTTCTCGATTTTTATTAGTTTCTTGGGCAGGCAGGAAAGCAGGCAGGTGAAACTTTTTTTAGGAGAAAAAAAGTTTTTCCATTTCCTTTATTACACACATCATGAGAACCAAAAATTGCGTTTTTCCTGCTTGTCGCAAAAGATAAAAATAAGAATTATAATTTAACATTTTATAAGGGCTATACTTTCCTCGAAAAAAATAACAATGCCAAGCTAATTGGCATGTCAAACACGACCGCTTTGTCAATATATGTGTGTCACTGATAATACAACAGAACATTTGGCGAGAATTTTCTTTTAATGTCAGAGCTACCTTCAAGTTGGAGCTAAAAATAAAGTGAGATTATGGTTACCCACTCTCACCAAATCCTTTACATTATTATTAGCTCGTTTGAGTCATAAAAAATTAAGCTTTTTTACTTATCTACCTAACATGTTCTTACCATACATAAAATAATAAACTATAGTGCAATTATAAATTCAATTATGAAAAATGGGGAAAGTTTCGCCCATCTGTTATCCATAATATGGATTCCATATAATCTATTTTACATTTATTTATACGTACATTTATTTATTTTCCCATAGTAATGATCAAAACCACACTCAAGAACTACATTTAAAAAACAAACCTTCTGTTTACCTGAATCTGCCTTGTGCACGAAAAATAAATTGGTCGCGTTAGTTTGACCTCAAACCATACTTTTTCTTGCAAAATAATGCTGACAAATGTGGAAATATAAATACATAGGTATAGCACATACCTATATGCAGGTAGGTAAACGCCATATGAATATCAACTTGAAAGATAGTAAAAGTGTGTGAGAGTTGTTGGTGTTTCTACTACACACCGGTGGTATCTCCTTCATCAACCCAAAATACAGGTGAACATGGTTAGATGAATGTGAAAGTTGAAGAATTTAGGCCACATATTATCCTACATCACCCACACACACAATCCACTCCATTAAACGCCAGCACTTGTCATGAATAATTTGTTAATACATAGAATAAGGTCTAGCGCTATACCACCATCAACTCCGACAACAACAACACTGCCACCACAGGAAAAAAAGAGGAGAAAGTAAGACAATGTTGGGTTAGCACCACCAGTCGCGGCAACATATATAACGGAGCGGACGCAGCAGTTGCAGTGCGGTAATGAAGTAGAGTCCCACTTTTTTCGAGCACGTCCTAACCGGGGGAATGCATTACACTACAACGGGTTCATTAATGCCCTCTCATTCCGTGCATGTCTACTTAACCGAAATTCACGCTAATCGTATCCCAAATAGGTCCACATGCACGATCTCATAAAATGTACATATATATCTGCATTTGAAAAGATGCCTTTTATATATTTCCCCCCTTGCGCTTTGTCCTCATAAATGTGTAGGAACATGCGAAACCCAAGAATCACGCTCTTTATGATTTTAAAATATGCTGTCTATATATCCCTATTGTTAATATATGATTGATTGCTTGTATGTAGCAGCTTCAATTTGCTTTCACTATACAATATACTCTGTGGGCAAAAAAACAAGAAAGCACATTAATTTTATATTAAACAATGTACATACATATGGCAACATTCCATTGATTGTCAAAACCCAACCCAGCGCACTTGCGAGAGAGAGAAAGAATCCGCACGAAGCCACCACGTTTCGCTCAACTTGGTCCAATCTTCATTAAGTTATTTGCTTCGTTTTTGTTTGTGTACGCTGTACGCCTACTTATCATGATGCTCTCTATACGTCTCTTCTCTTTCATCAATGCAAATTCATTCATGCATGTCTTTGTTTTAAATTCCGTATTTGGTAGGGTGTTATTATATTTCAATGTTGTTCAAATTTCGTGACAGTCACGAGTTTTTGACAAGTTCCCAAGCTCTCTCTACTCACTTATTACAAGCTTTTGAAAACATCTATTAGGAGATATATATGTCGATATTGTATAGTTGATTTACAGATCTGAGATCTCCATTTTATTATTATTAATTCCACAAAGGTAGGCTGAAAAAACTTATTATTTATTATCGTTTATCCGACTGAACAGTTTTTCAAATGGACGAGGAAATTCATCTCCCCATGTCATTAGCAATATCCCTGTGCAAATAATACGACACAATGTATGCAGTACAACCATCATGATATGTTTGTAAATGAAAAGCAGATTTGGCATCATCATTAAATTCGTGTAATACTCTAACCCCCCACCATATGCACGTAAGTTGACGTAATTTGCAAAGAGATTATGTGGGGCACTACTGGCTCGATTCATTTCTTTTATTAAACCAAAAGCGAATGCAAACATCAAGCGAAAATCCCCTAAAAACGTAATCAATTAATCAATAAGAATAAAGTCGTGGTAGAAGAAATGCACTGACTGTTATATATACATTATATACTTTTTTTGTAATAAAAGGAAACAAGCTTTTATGATGAAGCCTACAAAAATTCTTTTCTTGGGCATAAAAACGCAATTAAATGGAAGGCGTGTAGTAGTTTATAGATGTATAGAGGTATTATATATATATATAGGCATGTTACTTACTTGGTCACAACCATTATTTAGGAACTGAACATAAGTCTTAATGAAAAGTCCCCCATCTGTCCTTTCCTCATGTGAGCGTCCTTCTTCAAGATTGTCTCTTATGGACGTTTTCTGCTTGTGCTATNATGGAAAATATTTCGAGGGAATAATGATAAGTTGAATAATAATGGGAGAAAGTCGACTTTCTCTCCTTTTCCACGAAGGTGAAATGTTTGATTATGAATGGATAGAATGTCTATTATTGTTGGTATATACATACATATATACATTACACCTATAAATGTATATGTAATATGCCTGTGGGCAGCATAATAATAAATATGTGTAAGTCTACTCCACAGCCCACATGCCTATTACTTATGTATATTTTCTGCTGCTGCTCCTGTCGTCGTCGTAATCAAAAACCACAAACCACCTACCAGCTATGTGGTTAAATGCAATGCAGCATACAATCATACATTTCAATCAGTCGTGATGGTTTTTGGTTGGCAGTAGTTGTTTTCGTTTTCGCCGTACTGACAAATAAAAAAATAGTCGTTTTCGCTTCGGTTCTCTCTATATAAACTTGACTCTTCTCAGTTTAGCATGGTGGAAAAAGAAAGCATATTATTCGGGTAATAAATGGCAGTGGTAGAAAATGGAATAGACAAGGAATGAATAATAAGAGACAAGTTCAAGGCAAACTTTTTCTTTCTTTTTTCTTTCCCCTTTTTGTCCTTTTTTTCGTTCGTTCATCCGTTTATAATGTTGCTTGTTGTTTGTACATACATATATATGTATAAATATGCTGCTTGAATTGAATACTGAGAAAAAGAAAAGATGGAGGAGTGGATTGTAGACTTTTTTCTCTTATTTTCTTTGAATGCTGGCAATGTAAAAGCTCAAGTGAGAGAGAGCAAGATCACGTAACTTACTGCAGTAAGTAAAATCCGAACTGACTACATATATCATACACACACGTCATAATAAGTAGAAAGATGGGATGAAAGAGTAAAAAAAGAAGAATGTAAGTTTTTGGGTCTTTGGTAGAGCGAATGTCCTTTCTTTTTTCTCTTTGTTACTTTTTATTTTCTCTTTCAACTTTTCTCCATATGGGACTTGGTAGATGATTAAATGGTTAGTGGATAGCTTGTTTTTTCATATATGTACCTATTATCATAATAGGCATGCATCCAATAACCAGCAGCCACACAGTTTTTTTTGCAACATCAACGAGAACACGTACCGTACCGCCTAATATCATGTACTGACTTCCAATCACTTCCTTCTGTTGCAGATCTTTGTTGATGATAAACAAAACAATTGTTACAAGGTTTCTCTACAATCACAAAGGAAACCGGGACATTATGTGGAACTCGTCAAAAAAAAGTTGCTTTAGTCAACGTTATTGGTTTTAATTATTATACTACACCACGCATTCACACACACACAGACACATATATATATATAAACTCACAAACATACACATTCAACCAATCATACATTCTTACATGCACGTACGTACCAACATCCTTCCACCCTAAAAACTCAGTAAAATGAGGTTAGTTATTTGGGTGCATTGCTAGAGCTTCAGTGAAAGTCCTGACTCTTGAGAGTGCACAATAATATCTATACAATTAATTATTCTTAAGTAGATAAGATTCTTAAGATTTTTAAGCTTCACACTTTACAGTCTTCTTCGCTAATAATGTCGACAATGAAATTGTGCAACCTCAGCAGATTGTTCAAAATATACCCAGACAGTTTAACACAATCACTCTAGAACAAACAATAACTCGTAATGTGCAATCAAATTAAGGCGTGTAATGGGATGTAAACAGTTTTCTGATGGGAGTAATCTGTAGGCTTCACCTGGTGACTCATTGACAAGTAAAATACGCCTGCAGATGGAAGTTTCTGCCTATCATTCCTAGATGAAAGGGATGAGATATATTATCCTTTTTATTTTTTTGTCAAAACCTTTGTTCAATCACACAAGTCTGAAATGTGTGACAGCGGCAGCGCTGTTCTTTTTCATAAAAAATCTAAAATGATTTGATGTTCTGTAGAGAAATGACAAGGGTTCATTTTTCATGGGATGTTTTGAACAGGTGTTGTGGTGGTAAATAAATAGCTAGAGAGTACTTTAACTACCAAGTTTTATGTGCTATGTAAAATACTAGGAATCAAAACGATGGAATGAGTCAGCATAACGGTTGGGAACAAGACTGAATGATTTGTGAAAGGAGTGTGAGTTTTTATTATTGCTTCTTGGAATATATTTTTTTTTGCTTTTTCAGTGTGTTGAGTGCTTTTATAGACAACCAGCACTTTACCTGTTTTGTCTAGCTCAGCTTTTCTGTGTTCCCTTCCAAGCGATCTCTCTCTTTCTTTAGAGATGCCGATGGAGCTACTGCTTTTACTTTTGGTGCTGCTGCTGCTGCTTCCCAACACAAACGCTGCTACTGGACGTGATCTTCCTTTTCCATAGACATACCGCACGGACCAATATCCTTATCTCTATGTATTATGGATCAGTATAATAACAAGTAATCACTTGGCTTAAGTATGTATGTATGCATCCACCGATCAGC
>JAITYZ010003153.1:0-17824 GCA_027744595.1 Paronellides praefectus | reverse complement strand
CAAGTCATTTTCAAGTGTTACTTTAAAGCTTTAAATAGTTACGGAAATAAAGAAGAAAAATATCGAGAATCAACGGTAATGCCGTCATTTTCTTCTCTCTTTTTGGCTATTATATGCATGCATACGCATATACGTGATAAGTGTTGTTGCTGTAACTGCTGTAAGTGAAGTTCTTTTTCTTCTCTCCCGATTTGCAACTGCAAAAGGGGAAGAAGAAGCAGGTGTATCGTCAAGCTGGTGATGAAATATAAGGACTCATTTTAGTTGCAGGAAAATATGAATTATAGCTCTACAGAGAAGAGCGATAAAAAATAAACAAAAAAATTGTTTTGCTAAAATGCATCTTTAAAGATGTTTTTGAGTGATACGTGAACTGAATCATATTTGCTTCATTTATTTCCTAAAATCATCAGCTGCTTTCAATTACCTTGCTGACAGCATGCTAAATAGTCCTTAAAAATAATACGGGACTTAACGAATCAATTCAGATTCTGAAGTTCAGAAACAAAAAGTGAGTTTGCCCGATGATAAAAAGAGAATTCACTCCGAAAATATAACAGTTATTCTAATTCCAACTTTTCCAACTCCCGCACGGAATATTTTCTCATTCTTCGTTTAGAAGACAATGCCGCGCGATAATAATACAATTATAGTAGCAGTAGTTGGTGCACAAACAAATAAATAATCGTAAAGTAGAAAAGGGGATCAACCTAATTAAATTATGAATTTGGTGTAGGTTGTCGTAAAGGCACTTAAACAAACGCACAAAATTGCCAACAGCTATGTAAGCAATGTACCATTCTAATGGCAACAACGCAGAGAGAAAACAACTTGATGACATCAACGCATCCAAAGATGAATCATTTCTCCATTTTCTGAGGAAAAGAACGAAAGGAATGTATTTACAAAGACATCAAGAATTTCCGACAAATAGTGTCAACTTTTTGCTTTTCTGAATTCTGCTCATTTCCTCCTTGTGATATTAGGTGGGATATTATGACATGCAATAAGTATACATTTCCAAGAGTAGCGATACCAAGAAAAATTCATACTGCACTGCAGGAACAACAGAAAAATGATACATCTGACAGAGTAGAATGAGATTTTTCTGTTTTAACATTGCTCTTGTTTTTGTACACAAAATTATCCAAAAAAAAAAGTAGCAACTAGCACATTTCATTGCGGAAACTTTTCCTAGCAAAAAGATGCCCAGTTATTGCATTCACTATGTGGCTGATTGTGTACCCCGCTAAGCAGAGTTTTTTGCCGTCGTTTCCCCAGTACATTTAAAGATAAATGTAACATCATTTGATTTGGTCTTCTAAACTAAAGTAAGCAACATCTATGTACATACACACAGTACAGCCAACAGAACGGTACAAACTTTTTTGCCGTTGTTTCCGTTTCTGTACATTTTTTCTTGTCTCTCTCTCTTTCTGGATGTGGATGATGTGAGTAATCTCGGTTTCATGAGAAGACAAGCTGCTACTTCTTCTTCCTCTTTTTTTCTACTCCAACTTCCTTGTTGTTGGCAGCTACTACAACAACAACACAAATTGTGAAAGATACATACGACTTTTCGTCTCGCTTTTAAGATTCAATTCACTCATTCATTCCTACTTTTTTCCCCGTATTTCGTTTCTAACTTTGTTCTGTTTTCATCTTAATATACTTTGGTATATATGTATATTGTAGTTGCCCCCATTCATTCTCACTGTTAACAATGCGATAGTGGTTTTAAGATCTGCACACACACAACTACACAACCACCATCACCCCGATGAAGATGAAGAACAACCAGATGAATCAGAGAAAAACATCAAAATCCCATTTATGAAATTGGCTATAAGACATTTTTATCCACCGCGTATGGACCATAATATATTATATCGCTTTTCGTTGCAAACGTGACACGCGTTTTTTTTGTTCTTTTTATACGATATATACTGCTCCTTCACATTAGCTGCGTTATAATGTGAATCATAGCGCTAAAAAAACCAACCACCTTATAACAAAACCATATAACATACTGTGTATACTTTCTACTTTGTTGAACTCAGCCAAGTGAAAGTAATAAAAACTGATAGAAGTTGAAAACGTGCGTATATAGCCACCGGCTAACAAGTCAAAGTCAGAAGAATTCAGTCAAGTCAGATATGCTCACTCACTCAAACACAAAAAAAACGAAAGACATATTCATTCAAGAGTAATTTGAATTGGTTATTGTGTGTACTGTGTGGTGTGTGGTGGTTGTATATGCATTCTGAAAACATCCTCTGTATTTCGCCAGAAAGTCTATTTCATCTTGAAAATGTTCGAGAGAAAAAAAGGCAAACAAAAGTAAACGAGAGTTTATTCGTTTTTTTTCTTCAGTAAAACGATTGTTATTTTTTTACACTTGACATATTGTTTGCATTTTGAGAAAAAGTACGAGAGCTTTCTCAAGATGACAATTGACAGCTAAACAGATGCTGTTTACAGCAATTTACAACATTCAAGTTAACTATGTGCTACTATGCACGACGACGAGCATAGAAAACGTTTAGTTTACAAAACAGAAAATGAGAGGGGCAAAGTGTTTGGGCAAATTACAACTTGTTTTTTGCAATTTGACATGCAAAGAAAATTGCCAGAGAATTTATGCAGACCCTAAAAAAGCAAAGAAAAATGTTTGTGTATATCTTAACCTATACAAGACCCAACAAATTGTTTTCTTCATTTGAAGCAATTTTCTAGACGTCCTTTTCAGGCATCTTGTAAGAAAGTAAAAAAACACACACACCAGCGGCATTTTTTTGCCTTGTTTTTTTGCCAAATGGGAATTTAAAAAATGAAATAAGGTAGTCGACATGCCAAAGAGGTCAATAACTACTACTACTTCTACTATTACGACAACAACAACTTACTTTTTTTTACTACATGCCACGTCGGCAACTGGTTCGTGTATATGTGTGTGGGTTGGCTTTTTTCTCAGTTGGTTATTTGCGTGTTTTCTATTTTTACAAGTATAAAAAATGTCGTTTATACTTACTCCTTTACTTTTTTCTCCACTGACATTTACTCCGGGATCATGTGTCACTTGATGACTTAAATAAAGTTTTATGAGTGTGGAACAACCATTTCCGGAACAAAGTCCAGTTACTCTCTACGTTGATCCTTTCCAGGTTTCTACGTTTCTATCTAACGTCCAACCGGCAGAAAAAAATATACAACTTGCTGAATAATACAAACTTTTTTTTGCCACAAAATAAAAATCTGTTGGCATTTCCTGGGCTGGGAAAGAAAAAACTGCGAATGTGCTGTCAAGCTGCCCCTTTTGCCAAAGGATAACAAAAAAGGCCCTATTGTTATTACAAAAAGAAGCTCAAAACACACTTAAAGTTTACAAGTGTATAAGCTGTTGTATTTATAGCGGGCTGGATCTGGATAGTGTAGTGACCAGCCACCGACAAGCTAAAGTAATTACGATGCTTGAGAAAAAGGAGAAAGAAATATATGGCTATTATTATTACATGCTCGTGTGGTCACGTTGACAGAAAACGGGTTTGTTTTTTGCTAAAAGAGCACTCGGGATAGTAGCACATAGCTTTTTTTGGCATGTGTTTTTTCCCCGAAAAATATTTATATTTTTCATGCAAGCCAGTTCAGTCCCTTTTTATAATTATAATAATAATTACGCAATTATTTCGCGATGCAAAAGTATGTGCTAACGAGTATGATTATTATTACGACTTTTTATTTCCATTCTACTGACGACGGGAAATTACGCACAAGACAATCATCATGAAATAGCAACTTTGGCTTTAAAAAAAGGACATGGAAGCTTATTCACTTGGGTACTTGTAGAGACAAAACCACAATGAAATTTTTTTTAATTCATGAAAGACATTAACAGAGAGATAGGCGAACTGACAATGAAAATCGCACATTTCTATCTCCCATATCGAATCTTTGTGTGTGCTCCCTACAATCTATTTTTTCTGCCTGTCCAAATTCCAAACTGCAAATTATCTTTGCAGCAAGCAAAAACGTAAGGAACATTAAACAAGTAAAAAAATCTATTTAAAAAAATTCTTCATGGAAAAGCGAGGCGGGCACGCACTATACGCTACAGTGAGAACACACACTCTATTTTTCAGGAGAAGAAGAATGGCTCTGTTGTCAGATAAAATTGCGGTTTGTGTTCAATGAAAAATATGCAGGACTAACTCGGAAGACGGGAAATATGGAGCATTAAGCGTATTTTTTATGTTCATAAAAACTCGACGTGAGTATATTTTTTTCCTTCTTTCTTGGAATATGATAATTCACATCTGCTCTTACTACTATATACACTACTATATTTAGATATACATAGAGGCATATAATCAGGCTGTTAATATTTGAGTGTAAAAAAAGAAATAAACTGAATACTAATAATATTCTCGCAAAAAAGGTAAAATAGTTCCAAAACCTTTCTTTCTTCATAGTGTTATATATTTTTTATCCAGATTTGTGGGTTTCTAGATCTAGACTTCTTCCAAGGCATCTTCGAATTCCAAAAAATAGTCGTGAGATATTCAACCCGTGTTAATAAACTTTTACTGCTATTATTACTCAACTACTACTAATAAACGGTAGTGGTAAGTTCCAGTACTTTCGTAGCCCTTGCCATTAATATTGTACCAGTGCAGTGTGTAGTACACACTGTGTACGTACAAAGAGCAATATTCTTTACGATCCACCGTAAATTTTTTTTATTCTTGTCGTCTTGCGAGTTATCATCATCATCATGACTTTGCCTTTATTATCACCGTGTCGCACTGTTCAGGAATTTCATTCAAGCCCATTAAATAATGTGTAAAAGTTTGTTAAAGAGTTGTGCTTATTTAAAAATTCTTTTTCTCTTTGGAGAACGCACTCTGATAATCTATTTAAGTGTCAATCGACTCAACTCTATATACTCGGCTGCTGCTGGGGTTCTCCTCTCTTCTTCTCCTTTTCCGTATTTCTCCCTGCCAATTACTTTTTTTGCCTTATAGCATCTGGTTTGGTGCTCCAAACAGTTTACTTTCGATTGTGACATGTTATATTGTTACACTAACAATTTTACTTGCAATCAGTATACAGTTGACAAAATAAATGTTCGGTTTTGTTACACAAACAGAGGTCACTGTCAAAATGTTGATTTTGCTACAAATGCATCATGTCAAATGACTCTTGGAACTGGAAGTAGATCACTAAAAAAGACCCTCATCTCTCTCTCTCTCTCTCGTTTGACTTGTCTGTGCGAGGACAAATTCATTTTCAAAAAATATTTTTTTTTTACATCCCTGCTTGCTTGCCTTTTGCTGTAATCACAACACAACCCCTTTTATCTTGAATGTTAGCGTTCAGTTGTTATATAATAGATGCTTTTGTAGATTTTCATTATAATGATGGTACTGCAGTAAATATACACAAGAGTTAGTTTGCACAAACTACCAAACAAATTTCTGGCACTTAGTCAAAGGTGCTCTCTTTGAAAGAGACTCTTTCTGAACTCTGATAGCACAATTAATCTTGCTTCACGCATTATACTACTACTACGCACTAATGAAATCACAAAACGCTACCATAAGTTTCCTGTAGATCTCAAATCTCAAATTTTACTTTTTTATACCTACATCAACAAGAAAATACCGTAATGCATACAGAAAGTAGTACTCGCGCCGTACTACCACAATAATGGTACTTTTTGTTCTTGATTTTGAGCACTTACTTCCTTTCCCCTTATTTGCTTGATACGATGTCAGGTCAAAACAAAAAAAGATTTAGCACAAGAACAGATGTGGCCAGACTTGCGTACACCTCTGCAATGAATACTCCAACAAACCGGTAGATCATCCAGAACACATGCAGACATCACACAGCATAAATTGCATATTGCAAAGCGTACCAATTTATACTATGAATTTAGTGCATCTGGTGTAAACGGGCGGAGACAAAAGGTGTTCTTTCAGGGTACAAATACAATATATTATGTAACAAGTTAACATGATGGAATAAGTCCTCCAACAAAACTGGTATATTAACTCCCACAAAACACTTCCGCCTCTTGGAAACAGAAGAGAGAGGAAACTTGTGCGGGAAAATTTTCTACGCTGGTTCATGGGAAATATAACAAGGCGTCTTCTGTAGCTAATGTACTTACTCGGAGTAGCGCATAGTAGCACAGCTTGGAAACTAAATAAGAGGCTTTTGTCTCTCAGTTTCACTTGCTAATAGGATGATGATGACAAAGACAAAAGGTCATATAAAAAGTTCCTTTCTCCTCCACTTGTCTTTTTGTTGTTTAGCGGCAGTGGTAGCAGCAAAATAGAAGAATTTAGAAGTAAAAAGCTTTATATAGCAATCGAATCGCAAGTAAGCATTACGCATTGGGAGCATAGCAGCAGCGTAGTTCTTGTTGTTAAGCCCATGGCGGATTACAACTTGTCTGCACTTTCTTTTTCTCTCACAGATGCACACACAGTAAAGTAGACAGAATGCAAAAAAAACTTGCTTTGATAATAATGACGATACTAGATTCACCGCATTTCTCTCTCAACAACTACATGTATGGCAATATAAGAGCAAAAGACACCAAAACAATTTCTTTCCCTTGTGTTCATCCCTTAGTTTTGCTATCTGTTTTTCTCTATTCTGCGATCTGACTGAATTAACTGGGAGTTGGTTCTCTTCTCTGAACAATTTCATTTGCTCTCACGACCTTTCTGCATCACAAGTAAAACAGGAAAAAAATATGCATGATTTTTTTGTGTGTATGACTGCAGCTGGTTGAAGTTAATAGTAAAGTCAGAGCGAGAAAGAGTGAGAGATGCAAAGGCATAACAACATTAGTGTTTTATAAGGCTTCATTAAGCTAAGTTAAGTTGTCCGGTTTAATCTCATCATGATAAATTTTCAGACTAAATAGCCTTATTTATCTTGGCAGAGAAAAAAAGGGAAGCTTAGGAACAGCAGCAGCTCCCAAACAATCTATCTGCCACCACCAACGGTAATGGTAATAGTGAGAGATCCCAATTAAATTAATCCACCCATAAAAGCTCATATCGCCTTGCTGTGTTCTCTCTGCTTTGTAATGCATTTTATACTATACTACGTCATTTCAAAACAGGAAGCAAAAAAAGAGAGAGAGAGTCTACAGAAAGCTAAAACAAAGTCAAAGAGAGACCAAACCAGGCACCATACGGAACCAAATGAAGTATATGAACGTTTTTGTATGTCCCATCCTCATGCTGACTCCAAGAAAAAAAATACATAGAGATGAGCACAAATGATAAAAAGTATTTTCTGTGTATTTATAAGACAAAAAACACCATTTAATGTATCTTTCCACAACTCCAGATGATACTTCTTTTTTTTCTTACATAATCATGATGACGATGACAATGTGGATAAAAGTGCAGTTAATGCAGGCGTAAGCATAAATGCTTCCACATTTCTCAGCTTGGAATATGTTTTGGAGCAAAATCTCACAGCCATGTAGTCATGCACTCATTCATTCCACTTCTCTGGAAATGAAGATGATGATGACGAGTGTGATGAAAATGGAATAAAAGTACGTTTCTTTCTCTCGCTTATTTTTTTCTCTCCAACAGACACTTTTGATGTTCCCTTATTTAATCTTAGCAGGGTTCCAAAAAAAACATAATTTTTATTTTCCAGACTTTTTGTCTGAAGAAATAAGTAGTGCATGGATTTTTCTTGATGTGATAATGGACAAAAATGCATTTTACTAAAAGAAGTTGGTCGTCTGAGAGCTAAGTAGCGTCAAATTTTCCGTCCCTAATGGCTTACTTAGCTTTACTTAATGCTGTTGTTGTATTTTAATGTAGGTAAGTTGAAAAAACCAGATAAGAGCAACCACTACTGTAAGTACATTAAGATTGTTATTCACAACAGCTTATTACGTTATTTTCCCCCTTTCCATTCTTAACATGCTTGTATAAGGGTGACCACGCCAGCCACACTTACATTTGACACTGTTTTATTTTACCCACCAATCCCCACATAAATGAGATGATGATGATGATTCAACTTGCCATATCTCAATAAAGATGCATTGAATTTGTTGTGTGGGTTTGTATCGTGAAAAGTACCCATTTCAGCACTTTTCCTTTCCATATCTCCAGAATACAATACTTTGTGAATATCCCCATAATGCTTTCCACTCTCATGTTCCTATACGAATATGTAGGTATATTATAGCCAAGTAAACCGATAAAACCACAGAATTGCTGGATTCAACGAAATTCAACAATTCATGATTTAGTCGCTATTTTCCAAAAGCCATCTCGAGAAAAGGGTAAAAGAAAAGAAAATACAAAACTGATCTGCGTAATCGAAAAATATATATAATTTTCATAGAGTGCTCGGATTCAAATTTCGAGCTGACTCTGCAAATGTACATGATCTTCCAAAGCAACACAAAAATTACTTTTTTCCTTTCCATGTTTTATCATCCCTTTACTACTACCCTTTTCTCTTCATCCCGATTTCTTTTGTAAAAGTGACAGCTGGGATCAAGAAAGGAAAACTGGCAACTTTTCACCCACAGCACATGTAACAGTGAAAATCCTAAAACTGTAGAAAGAAAAGTAAAAGTGTGGAGTTTGATAGGATAGAATACAGTGTGATTGTTTGTATGTAAGTGTGCCTCCCATTACTCTTGCCATTTTATTATTATAAGCCGACAAGTTATCCATTTCATCTCGTCATTCATCTTCAATTATCAATCACTCAAAGTGCAATCGTTTTTTTGGGGGCTTAGCAATATTTCAGCAAAGGGAAAACAACCATAAACATTCCTCAACATGTCTGATTTGATGAATATGAGCTCCTCCTCTATTCGATTCCTTGTGTTGTGGTTATGATTAATAATAAGATTAAAAGCTCTTCCTTTAAATCCTACTTAAATATTGTAAGGGGTCGCAACTAATATTAAGTTAATTTATAAAAGCTGTAATAAAAGAGTGAGCTTTGAATTAGAAAACCTACCAAACAACCTGATGCCGGAATCCGGAATCAGCAAGTCCAATGAATGAATTTATGGAATCCAATATTTGCATAATTTCTTTGCCATTAAAATAAAGTTCTGACAACTAATACTCGGTATGCTTAAAAGATATCCACTCCTTGATGAAATGGTGTAATTCAATTGTCTGCGTAGCAATATTGAGTAATTCACTAATATACACGCACTATAAATTGTACATAAATGACCGTTTATTTTAAAAATAACTTGAATAACAGTCAACCGTTGAGTACCACCCTTTATCATAAACTGTCACTTTAAAGTTGGTTTAATAATCTAAAATGTTTAATTAGAAATACACAAGTACAAAGTTTCAATAATTAGCTATATTACTATTGCAATGCACTTGAACTTTACACTTAATATTTTTTGCATGTTAATTTTCCGGTAGTAGTCAAACTAATTAAAAATGATTGAGACACACATTTCCACAATTAAAAATTCTACTGCAAGAACAAGACAATAATGTGTGATCTGTACACGCATCTCATTACACCCCGTTCTGTAGTACAGTACGCATATATATGAAACGTAGTCGTTTTACTTCAGCTTCATTATAACAACGTGCGTAGGTTTGTCTCACACGACGCGTGGTCTCGGTCTCTCCCTTTCGTCGTCAGACACCGACTGTCGAGAGGAAGCTTTAGGGCAACGTGTTTTCTTATATTCAGCGTTGCTTGCTTGCTACTGATGCTGCTAAGCAGTCAACTTACAATGAGCTTCTATAAGAAGACGAAGTAAAAAAGAGTCCCAAAAGATCTTGGATCTGAATGACATGGAACACAATACACACGTACATTGGTATATAGCTATGTAATATCCATACATCCCTTTATACATATCCATTCAAATTTCATTATAGTAATAAGAAGAAAGATTATTTATATAATTTCATTTACCATTCTATTTCGTAGGATTTTTACATTTGATGGTATACCTAAATATATTTTTTTGTGGAAATTTCAGTTTTTTTGTTGTTGTCAATTTTACCCAGCAGCACATGAATACCGTCAATAAGTACAGAACACTAGAATGTTCCTTCTAAAATGTACGAAGTAATAAGTATATTTTCTCAGTATAGTTTTATTTTACCCCTTTAAATATTGTGTCGTGTGATTTTATTGTAATGTTGCTGTACACAATACATTTCTGGAAAACAAAAGAGACGGAGAAAACCATAAAACAATTTTAGATTTTGCACTGGTTGCATGCTAATGAGCAAGCTGGGTTATTAAGTCGAGTCCCGCGGAGAACACCCAGCAGTAGTGTATGTACATACCAAGGTATGTTTACACAATATATACCTATATAAGACTTTCTACAGTCTGGCGGTTTCACTCTCCGGGTGTATGTGCGGTTTGAAACTCATTATTTCAAATTCCTTTGGCAAAACCAAGAAAATTTATCATTGAATTTTCAGTGGGACTACCTACTTTTAACACGTACCATACCTTCCATTAAACTCAAGTATTCTTATTGTACACGTTTGCATGCAATGTAGACTAAAAACCTTGCCAAAACTAAGAATATTTTGCACGTCCCTTTCTCCTCTCCTCCTATTCCTGTCTTTCTATTTTGTGAGGAATTTCTTGAGACGACAAGAATTAAAAACCACCCTTTTGGAGCCCCACCACCGTCACCACTAGACCACAACGGATGGCTTGGCAAGGAAAAGACCCTTCTCCAAAAAAGCCACTGGCATTCCCACAGTGAAAACCATGCCCCGTCTATGTGTTGTATAGGTATATATCCTTTAATTTCTCGGAGAAAACTAATAAATTTAGGAAATGGAATGAAGTAGTCTTTCTTCTCATTCTTCTTCTGCTATGCGCTTTCTTATTTATTAACACTTTTTAGAATTAACAACCAAAAGGCTTCTGCACTACACCGCTACTAATATAATCTTTGATGCAGAGATGCAGAACAGTGTACCTTTCTCTCCCAGCTTTCACCATATAAATACACGATAATCGGTAACAATAATAAAGCGGAACATCAAATAACTTGGTTCAGTGGAGGGCAAAAACATTTATGTTCACATTATTTATCTTGTTGAAAAAAATTCCTTTTACTTGTCATTCTACTCCACAAACCAAAAAAAGAAAATCTTGAGAGAAAAATATATAAATCCCTTACACCTTATCTTGCTGTGCCTTGTGTACTGCATTGTTGGCTATCTTTATTTTATGCATGGCGTGTGTGTGTGTTTGAAACGGAATGACAGCAGATAGTCGCACAAGCAGACAGTTTCAAATTACCTGATGAAATCTCACACACCAAAAAATATTATGCATGTACCTTTTGCTGTAAATAGATCGACATTCATAGAGGCCTCCCATATTTTCGGGGGATATAAATTCCGGCTGCTTTCGTGTTGTTGTTGTTCCTTTCACCCTATATCATACACTACAACATGCATACTACACTGGCATATCGTACCTTGTAAGCACGTATGTAGATGTTTCAAAATAATTCATTGCCTGCTTCCGCTCATGAGGGAAAAACAAGAGCCGTTTTCAAGAAAGTTTCCGTTGTGCAAATTTTTCTTCTTTTTTTACTTTTTATCTAAAAAACGAATCTTATCCTCGGTTTTTATCCTCATACTACAGTCGACCGTCTCAGGCCGTGTATTTTACGCTGCTCTTTACTGGCGGTCCAAAAAAAACCTTTTACTTTTTTCCATTTGTTTTTCCTTTCACCCTATATCATACACTACAACATGCATACTACACTGGCATATCGTACCTTGTAAGCACATATGTAAATGTTTCAAAATAATTCATTGCCTGCTTCCGCTCATGAGGGAAAAACAAGAGCCGTTTTTAAGAAAGTTTCCGTTGTGCAAATTTTTCTTCTTTTTTACTTTTTTATCTAAAAAACGAATCTTATCCCCGGTTTTTATCCTCATACTACAGTCGACCGTCTCAGGCCGTGTATTTTACGCTGCTCTTTACTGGCGGTCCAAAAAAAACCTTTTACTTTTTTCCATTCGAAGCTACTGCTACTACTGCTGCTGCTGTTGCTGTTATATTGTCGTTCTTGTGTCCAACTCAGATGTTTACGTTTACATCTGCATCTAATTTATACTCACTTATAAATACTCTTACGTATCTCTGAATTTTATATACTACCACCACCACCTTCATCCTTTCATTCCTGCCTCCACCAGATCAGCCATGCCAAAGAAAGTAGATATTTACGTGCAGGAATTTTAACAACTTTTTATAATATACACACTACTTTGACTGGAGAAAGTTTTGTTGGGGTGCTATATTTGTGTGTGTTCAAAAAATTTACATCGAAATTCCGAAACACGCAGAAAATAAAGTGTGTAGAGTAAAAAGCTGTCGGTATGCTTTCCTCACTTTATTTATTTAACTCGTATTATTCAAGTTTTAAACAGATTCGTCGGCCTTGTGTGTAAATGTTTCTATATGGCGAGCGAGCGCATGTATATATTTTTTTTGTTATTATTTTTTGGCAAACTAAAACTAAAATGCAGAAAAAAAACTATTAACCATGTATAACTCCATAAAGATATTATAGGCTCGTATCATAATATTTTGTGTGAGAGAGGGAGAAAAAGAGAGGTAAGCGTGTAATAGCTTATTTCAGAAGAGATTACACTTTTACATTTATTATTATAATAATACCATATATCGTGTCGTGTCGCCTTTCCTTCATGTTCCTTTTTTGTCAACTTGGCATATGAACATGTTTCATGTGTTTTTTGTGACTGACTGAGTGAGCATACATACTACACCCAGTTTGCACAGTATGTTTTCACTATTTACTACTTGAAATGAAATGAACATGCTTGTTAAAATACGTGTTTAAACAGAGCTTTTGTAAGGAACCACACAATTTTACTACCACGTATCTTGCATTTTCTTAAGAAAGTAAAACGAAACCGGGAAAAAGGTTTTGATGATGATGGTGATAGCTTGGACCACCACCAACCATGCTTGTGTTTATACACATAGCTGCGTGTGTGTTTCTAAACCTCTTAAAACTCATATTGCTATGAAGAAAGAAAGCTCAACTTTTTCCTTATGCTTCTAAAATAGCTGAAGTGGAGAAAGTGGGAAAATTGTTTTTATTAAATCTATGAATTTTTACGAGGAAGCTCATGTTTATTCTAAAACATGTACAATATACCTACTCAGAAATTTGTATACTTTTGCCAGTATTCTTTCTACACACACACATTATTATTTCTCGCCAGTAGTTAGTTCGGCAGTCGTTTTCGCTAAGTAGCTCGTTGTCACTACAAAAAAAACTTTCTTTTTTTTGTTCTACATTACTTGGTTTGTGGAGTAGTGACTTAATTTGTAATGCTTGAGCTCCTTCTACTTAACCATATTGTCCAGTAGTGTAGCAGCTATTTTGCAAAAAATATTTTTTCCGCATAATTTGAACAGAGAGTCACGGTACATTTGTATTGTGTATTGCTCTACTACTACTGGTTGTGCTTTCTATTTTTTATGACAATGTGTGTGCGTGTGCCATTTTTGAGTTGGCTCGTTCAAATTAAGTGTACTTTCACGCGTTCACTTTCTTAACTGTGGCAGTTACTCCAAAACTATCAAAGAAAGTAATGTAAATGTACTGGAATAGTAAGCCATTGCCTTCCAAAATAGGAATATAGCATTGGAATTCTCAAGTATTTTACATATTTTTTACTTAGCCCGCTCTCCTAACCACTTTTTTCCGCTACTTTAGTTTAGTAATTACAAGTTTTGTAACGATAACAGGCAAACACTTAACTAGGTTATTGCGGGAGTTTTTAAACTTATTTTTTTAGTCAAAGTTTGGAATGTACGTACATATATTATGTAAAAATCATTTAAGTTTTTTATACTCGGATATTGTATATCGCCACTTGTACAAAGTCTCTAATCCAAATAATGTATTGTACTCAAATGGACTTGTGTTTACAACTTTTTTCTTACGTAATCCATATACCTCAGTTGCTCTACTCAAGAAAAGTCTAAAAAAATGAATCAAGAAGAGTAATAGCAGTCACAAGTCCCCTATTGTGTTGCTTTACACAATGTGTATTATAATATCGATGAAAAATAAATAACTTTTTTTCTTTTTCCTTTTTTGAATAAAGTGATGTCTTAAAAGTTTCATTATTCAAAAGCAACAGAAGCAGTCTAGTCTGTCCACACGTCATTCAGAAAATAAAAAAATGTAATAGTTATTGTTGCACACACAAAAAAAGTCAAGAAAAAGGTGAATAGTAGTGTATTGTACAGGAAAAGGGCAACTAAAGAAAAAGATTGAATGCATTCTGCATATATAATCCGCACAAGAAACGTAGATACGCATATACCTACGCACGATCATTTCTGGTTGAATAGCTAAAAAGGGTTTCCTTTCTTTTCAGAAAAGAACGAAAAAAGACCAAGACTTCCAGACTTTCATAATGTGTTACTCTGCTCCTGCTGTAGTAAATATATTATTCAGGGAAGAAAATGGAGAAAGGGAAAGTATTGCAAGTTCTCACATTTCAAAATATATATAAAAAAACCTTTTGCGAAGGACTTTAAAAGAAAGATTGACGTCTTATAGGGTAGTACGTAGGAAACACACACACCAACTCCAATGAATGAATGACAGCTGCTTTAATAAATGTACAAAACTGAATGAAACGTGTTTTTGTGAGGTTGGTTGATGATGATGATGGCTTGAAAGTCACATCTGTTGTTTGTTACATCACTTATATTATAGCATCTTGTAAACAAGTTGAAAATGTAGGAAAATGAACCATAATAAAAAAAAGTCTGTACTATTTTCACCTTTATCCGAAATCAGAACATTGTTGCAGGCCAAAATATACTACTTACTTGTTTGGAAAGTTCACTGTTCATTTTGCTTTGTGCAACTGATGATGTTGATGGTAAAATACTGATGACGACCATGGCTGATTTTCTTCTATACAATTTTATATCATCATCATCAGCTATATATATTCTATGTAGGTATATAAAACTATTAGGTCTAAACTTGTATAAAAGTTGACTTGGGACAACGGTTAATGCCTTTGGATATCTAAAATATTATGTCCGTCTGATTGTAAGGTTTAGAAACACGGAAGTTCAATTCAAAGTCCGGAAGAAAACAGGAATATTTCCTGGAGAAACGTGATGGTGTGATGCAAGTTGCAAGGGAGTTGACTACAACATGTTGCCGATCCTCTTATTACCTCTCTTTACACTTGTTCGGAAAAGAACAAAATGAAGTTCAAAGTCAACTTTTCTCAGAGTTTCTCCTCGTACGAGATTCATGTACATACATATACATATATATATACTCATATATACATATAGCATAGTATCGTGGTTTGTGAACACTTCTTGTTAAGTTGGAAATAGAAAACACCCGGACAATGTTTTTCCCCAAAAAAATCTACCAGTAAACAGGAGGAAAATTCAAGGACAAAGAGAATGCATCTACCTACACACCCACACAACCAACAAAATAAAGTGCAACGCTCCACCGCCACCACCAATATATATGTTCTAGTACGGTACGCCTCAGGAGAAAGTTGGTAAAGTGCATCTTCTTCAAAAAATTCCCCTGCATTTCTTCTTCTTCTTCTTCCTTCCAACTTTCACTTATCATGCTCGACCCGTTCTCTGCCATGTTCGTTTGTACTTCTTACTACTTTTTTTCGTTTTCTTTAAGAAAACTATATTCTTTAAGAGAAAGTCTTATTTGGCATATATGCGTGTTTACTATCATCTTATCAGATATATATTTTCTTTTTTTCTTATTATCTTCAAATAACACATCACACACGCGTTCCTTCTTCTTCTATTTCCTAGCTGCTGCTCTTCATCTCTCTGCTGATTTTTTTTCTCTCAAGAAAAAAAAACTCCAGCTTCCTTGGGACATCTTTGTCATACCAAGTAGCAAGGAAGCGGGTGAGTGCGTAAAGTAAACGTAAGGGAAAATTCATCAAAGTAGACGATGCGTTTCTGGAGAAAGATAGATAGACAGATAGATGGATAGATGCACACATATACACTCACACAAGTCAAGTCACAAAGACATGGTTGAAGATTCGTTAAGTTAAGATGATGCATGTAATACGGAATTGGAAGAGAAGTTGTCGTAGACATACACTTTTGCATGCTGAAGAGCTACGAAAAGTCTCACAGTGTCTGTATCACAGAGAAAACATCTAACAGGATCTGGTTGGATGATTAAGGGCATTGGAAAGATGTGGGGACATGTTTTGCTGTTATAATATTTTGGTACGGTGACTGGAAAATTGCAGCTGCAATAAATAACCAATAGCGCATGCATTTATTTAGGTATACAGACCGGAAAGGATGAAGAATGTGCATTTCCTGTGTGTAGTTTTCCCTGCTAAAGAGAGAAATTACCTCGCAGGAGGAGTAGAAAATGAAAGTGGAAAAGTTGTGCCGTTGGCATCAATAACCGTTGCAGACACACACACACACACACACACACACACCCGTGTGTGAAGACAAAAAAGTCTCCTCTTTACCGGAAAATATCCTACAACTCTACCAATTGTAGGGAAATGACAATAGGCATACTTTAAGTATATTCATACAAAAAACCTCTAAACGTTACCACCATATTTTTGGATCGAGCCCACGCTACAACAATGAAACTGATGATGATGATGCATGGCTGCAGTACTTTTTGATTGCTGCTGCTGTTTCCAAACATTATAATTTCGAATCACGTTGTTGGTGGGAGGTAATAAGATAGGATAACCCTTCGCTTTGTTGTCTGTTCAACTTCAGCCTGCAGCAGTTGTCTCTGTTCTTTTGGATGTGTGTGTGCGTACTTCAATAGAGCATAGCTCTTGAGATGCAATGCTTCCCAAAAACATCTTCAGCTCCTGATATCCTATTGACTACAAGTCCAATTCCCATTACTTCATACTGCATCACACACACAATACAATGAACTCATGCAGATAATATAGAGGTAGCATTTTTATTGGTAGATATAACCATATGTACCACAAAATATCGCAATTTCTTCTCAAAATATGCTCTATTCTTTCCAGCCATCTTGAGCTGCTCATTTGCAGACAATTTTCCACAATATTTCTACGCTCAATCGATCATTTTTACGGCAGGCCAAAAAAAATATATAACGTGAAGAAAGATTACTTATGAGATACTCTTTTCTGGCTCATCACCATCAACATCAACAACAACAGCAAAACTTGTCTGCATTTTCTCTCCACAAGTTCACAGAGTTCAGTAATGAGTGCGTAAAAGACTTACACCGAAAATGGTGAAAAGTTCTTTAATAAAGTACAAATAGCAGGTACATCTCCTCGAAGTTATACAGTCTGGGAAAAGAAAAGTAGGAAAAAAGTGCACTAAATCAACTCTTTCATTCTTCTTTGTCTACCTCCTAAACTTGTTCTTCCTCCGAAAGAAACATTATTGTCGCAAACTAATGCTATCACTTTTTGTAGAGTAAAAAAGTGCGTAGTACGCCAGAAAATCTCATCATTATTACAAAAAAAACCTACAAAGTAAATAGAGATTCTTGAAAATACCAAGTCTTTAGGTTCGTAGTATCAAGAAGTAAAAGAAGAAGAAAACATGCTGTTTCCAACACAAAAAAACTCTTTTCTTTTCCCTTCAAAATAATGTGTCGGGCTATAGGCTAGTCAAAGTCTGCTGAGAGGCCATAATGAATTATTATTCTCCCAAGAGTCTTATACAAATACATTAAATTACATTATATAGAGGGAAATGTACT
>JAITYZ010003152.1:0-10030 GCA_027744595.1 Paronellides praefectus | reverse complement strand
CTGTTATCAGACGTAGAAAAGGGTACTTATGCTTTTCTACCTATATTTTTGTGCGCTAAACTCTGTAAACTCAATGCGGTGTGGCTTGAAACAGGAAACTGACTAGTGTGTGTGTGTAGTATTTAGGTATTGCGCTCTCTTTGTGTTATCCGCTCCTCGAGTTAATTTACGCAACTCTACATACCACATATTATGTACGTCCCATTTTTTTCTGAAAGCCCCAAAGCTCCATTTTCTCTCCTTTTTTTAGACAAAAGTATGCTTTATTGTAATTCATTTAGTACATTTTACCCTACTTTCTTATTCTTATAAAAATGTGGAATTTTTTTCTAAATGTGTTTTATCTCCACTTGGCTAAAGTGCTAAAAACAAGTAGGTAACTATATAGAATTACTCGGCAAGAAAGCATATTGTGCATATCCATTTGTATATATATATGTACCTTCTATTAGGAAAAGTTAACTGAAACTTTTAGAAAAATAATGGAATAGATATACATAATCTTTACCACAAGCCGTCATCATGATTACTTTTTGTTCTTGTACTTGCGTAACACAAAAAGCATTCTCAGTGAGAATTTCTCACTACCACCGCCACACACAGTCAAGCAACTTTTGTAGAACAAAAAAAAGGTAACGTACAATGGGACTATATGAAGAAAAGAAAGTATGCCGCCCTCATAGAATACAATATGCTAAAGAAGAGAGATGTCATTCACTCTCCTTCCCACCATTCATCTAATAGAAAACGTGTGGAAAGAAGCTTATTACTTTTCTTTTACCTTTTTATTTGAATAAAGTTACAACTCACCACCACATATATAATAATAGTACATAATAATAATGTACAAAAATTGTTATAACTTTTGGAACGTGTAGAAATGTAAAATAGTAAGGTGCATGCACATTTTGTGCAGTCACCTAGTATTTGCAAATACCCTGTATACACAAAAAAAGAGTAATAATGGTAGTGGTAAAAAATATAAAATTTCTGCGGTGTGGTCGTTTTTAGTCATTCTAAAGTGAAATTAGCTGTTGGAGTATGAAAAATTATGGAACTTTTTTTTTCTCGTGAAAAAAGCAGGATAATATGTCACTCTCTTTTTTAGAAAAATGCCGACATAACATTCATCATACGCCTACGCTTGTGTATATATAGCAGGTTGGAATGCTGTATGTATTGAATAGAAGGTGAAAAAAACAATAGCTACCCCGTCCTAACTGCATTCCCATAATATGAGTTTAAAGCAAGAAGCAATTATTTACTATATGGCTTTCATTATTGGGTACCTGACCGTGTAACCAAACGTGTGTTCACTTGCCCCATTACAAAGTGATTCTCATGCAGTCTAGTGAAAGCAGTTTGTTGAGAGAGGTATGGTGATGCAGGAATATTAACATTCAAATAGCCACACACGATTAGTTTGTTTCTGCATGTCTGCCAATTTAAGAGTGGTTTCAATTTCCGTGCTGTGCAGTAATGTTATGGATCAGCCGTAGTATATCATGTATATGTACATACTTTACAACAATAGCATAGCCCAGGAAAAAGGTTTACTTTCGATATTAGAGCAAAAGATGATGAATCCACATTTCATTGCCGAAGACATTTATGCTTACTATTCGACTAACATCGATATCATTGAAATTCTACTGGCGTCTATGTGTGTGTGTTGTTTCGGACTCATTTAACTTCATCCTTTGGTAGGAACCAAAAGAAGATTTTTCACTGTAATTTGGTATGATATTGAGTTTTGCTAGGTAATAATAGGTAGTATCTGTACATTAAACTATCAGAATAAAATGCATCCAAATTCTTCGACCTCACACACAGTCCTATTCTTCATGCTTCAAAGTAAGTAGAAAGGGTTTTTGGATTTGTGTAGGCAGTAAACTGCTGGTGTTACTGATTACTAATGGTTTGTTGGTGTGCAAAATGCTATAAAGGCAAATCACTTTGTTGTTTCATGAAATTTCTTTTTTACAAAACTAGAATGCTTTATATAAAGCAAACCCAGCGGTTTGTCCTCTTTTTTTAGAATGGTTGAAAATGATCCGGTTTTATTTTCTTTTTTCAATTTGCATAACAAAAATTCCAAGTTGAATCTACAATTTTTATTGAAAGGATATAATATGATTTCCAGTTAGTTATTTTTTTTGTATCATTTCCAATGCTGCTTGTGTAACGAAACCAGTACATTTTTTAGATTGGACATTGACATTATCATTGTCTGGATATTTAATGTGAGCACACTCTAATATGTTTGCTAAAATATATTCATCCATTTTGCTTATAAGTTCAATATTAACTGAAATAACTATATTATCTGATGTAGCTATTTGGAAATGATGGTTTATATAACGCATTGTGCAAGCACGCGTTTTGAACGCATAACAAAATCAAACATGCACGTGTGGTGTTCCGTAATTTGACACTTGCGAAACGCAGTAATAAAAACCTATGGGCTGAACAATAAACAGAAAACAAGAGTTGAATGGACAGTGTGCAAATAATTACAAATAATGTACGTACCCAGTCTAAATTAGCCTCACGACTTGTTTTGTGAATATTTGTAAAAGTTATCAAAGTTAATCGTTATGATTCCAAACCGGACAAGTGCAGAGAAAAGATACATTATAACATGATGTGATATAAGTATGAACACATCTAAATTATGACTTGGTATTATGTATTTTATTTTTCTGAAAACTCTGCAAAAGTTTGGTAACATTTTTAAGGTTGAACCCTATTCATGGGCCTGTGTTTAGAAATGGAGAATTGAGTTGAATGAAAGTCAAATCTGCTGGCGCAGTGACGCGTCGTAAAAACGCAGGTTTTCATTTTAGATCAAGGGAATTGCATTAAATGAATAATATAGCAGCATTTTATATTTTGATATGAATACAAAAATTCTACTTGGGTATTTACAAATTATCCTACAACACGAAAGGGATTCCATATAACAATAATAAAAATATGCTGAATATTTCTTGAGAATTTCATATTATTATTATTATACTAGGTGCCATATGTGGACGCGTTTGGTTTTTGTATTAATAAAATGTATAGTACTTGGCACTGCTGACACACAATTATTTGAAATGCGTCAAAAGAGTGTTCCAATCTTCATACCACCCCAGCGTGCTTACTTTATTTATAAAAGGCTTTATATATTCCGCATATTTGAGTCTCCTACTTTTTTATTTATCACGACGGTTAATGATAAAGCAGCCGTCATTGGAACTGAAACTAGAAATCGTCGTCCAACACATTTTGGACACGAACTGTTCTCTCTTTTTTTATTGTCAGGCACGAATTATTCAAAAATCTGTTTCCTACTCTGCTTCACAGACAGAATTCACTCACATACTTAGCGTACATATAGTAGTTGTAGTTCTCAGTAAGTACATTTCGGACGGGATAGTATGCTGTTGTTTTGTATGTAAGCCAGAAATGGAATATGAACGGAAGGGAAAGCCAAACTTCTCTCAATGATGATAATAATAATGATGATGCCAGTACACCATTTTGATAATATATTTATATAGCTTACGCACTACTATTACTACTACAGATTACTGCACACACACATAACTGTGTTGTTATTTCAAACTGCAAACAAGCGAGGCAGAATTGGTTGCAGACAAAATCCTTCACAAACGTCATAATACTTACTTGTATAGTATACGTACGTGGCTATGTATAAACGTTAATAAAAAAGAGTACGAAAAAGTGGTGAAATTTGGTTGGGAAACAAAAATAAAAGGTTTGTAGATAGTAATCATTTTTTGCACAGATTGGAAGTAAATTATTTTTCTGGAATATTATCATGAATGTACACATTCTTTTGATGATGCTGTTGAAACCTGTATGGATGTCAAAAGTAGCAGAAAAGGGACAAAAGGATAAATAAAAGACGATCTACTTTAGCTAACCAACAATCTCTCTCTGGTGAAATGAGGCCAAAAAAATGAGAGCACAGACATGTGTGGGTTTGTTATAGTCTTGCTGTAATATACACAAATAATAAACATGTTTGTATTATTGGGAAATGGCGAAATAAGAAAAATAAAGGTTCGCCTAATACTAATATGGGTGGTGCGTGCGTGCTTATATGTGTGTGGTTGTATATGTTTCTGAGGGTTTTCCGGTATTGCCCAAATTGGATTTTATAAATGTACATATTTATTTGGAACAAGATATGAAGATGATGCCGAGCTGATGGTTTCATATATATATTGAAGAGCAAACCTGCCACAGGGCAAACGAACCAAAACTAAAATGCAAGTCAAGCTTTGCTATTTTGTGTGGTTATTATCGTGGTTAGTTAGTTTTTTGCAATGATGGCAAAAGAAAAGGAAAGATAGGAAAAGAGAGAGAAAGAGCTTACATACTTAAATACTACTAGCCTTGTAGTATAGCCATATTGATAGCCTACAAGTTCTTATCTGACGTTCCGTATCGCACAGTAACTATTGCATTTTCCCTGCTTTCACTCAGAAGAAAAAAGTGGGGAGAGAGTGAGTGAGTGGTTTCGCTAGTCCTGTTGAGCTATAAATTTGGAAGGATATTATGATATTAAGATATTACAACCATCAAAAAGTTTAACCTACTCATATATATCTTTTTTTCTATAAACTTTTTGGACAAACTGAAAATTTAGCATAAGGATCCATGTACAAATAAAACTAAACAAAGTGCCAAAACTATTAGCAGTAGCTGTGTAGGTTGTCGGAAAAATTACCGAATATTATATTCCAAAGTCACAAATCCCGAATATTTAGTATTAATGTCTTAAATCGGATAGGCACGGGTAGCGGGACTAAAATGAAAGACAAAAATGTCATAACAGAAACGAATTACGAGCGTTTACTGGACATTTTCTTTAACGAAAAGTATAGCCCCTCGTGAAGATTTAAGTTCAATTGGACTTATTACATGTCACCATGTTTAATCTTGAGTAATATTGCAATATTTGATTTAATTATTTGTAAATGCGTTAGGGTCGTCATCGCAGAATGGAGCCTTTCAAACATCTTTTGGTTTCGTGCAAGAATGGAAATCGGGATTCTTAGCATTTGGGTATTTTTCCTTTAAGGGTTTACTGTGCCAACAA
Source organism: Paronellides praefectus (assembly GCA_027744595.1). NCBI lineage: Eukaryota > Metazoa > Arthropoda > Collembola > Entomobryomorpha > Paronellidae > Paronellides > Paronellides praefectus. The sequence continues at coordinate 4,914 of JAITYZ010003152.1, read as the reverse complement.
CATTACCTCATCTACCGCAGCAGAGCATTCAGAACGGTATTACCGATAAAGATATTGCATCATCTCAAGTCTGGAGATTGTAGAATTCCAGCAAATATTATTACAGACCATGTAATAAGGGGGATATATATTCTGCTGATGCTTGTGGGGTTGTATACTTAATATACTCATCATGTTTAATCTATGGTAATACTGCAATATTTGATTTAATTATTTGTAAATGCGTTAGGTTCGTCATCCCAGAATAGAGACCTTTCAAACATCTTTTAGCTTCGTGCAAGAATGGAAATCGGGATTCTTAGCATTTGGGTAGTTTTCCTTTAAGGGTTTACTGTGCCAACAACATTACCTCATCTACCGCAGCAGAGCATTCAGAATGGCATTACCGATAAAGATATTGCATCATCTCAAGTCTGGAGATTGTAGAATTCCAGCAAATATTATTACAGACCATGTAATAAGGGGGATATATATTCTGGTGATGCTTGTGGGGTTGTATACTTAATATACTACTTGTGTGTGTTTTTATACATAAAGACTCATTGTTTGGTCACCGCCACGGTTCTGCTAATATATTTTGTATATTTGACTTGTTCTTATTTTCTTGGCAAACTGTGATAGCCCAAGTGATAGAACAATATTAAGCGATTCGTATAATATATAGCACGTGTAGTAGAGCTTACACTGTAGACTCGCATATATTCTTGAATTCCTACTTCACAGACAACACGCGGAGAAAGATGGCTATGTTGTGCACACACACACAGCTAGCCATTTCTCATGACTTTGTTAGTTAAGTTGAGTGTGTGGAACGAGTGTGTGATAGAGCCGCTCGACTTTCAAGATTTTGCCAGGAGGAAAACAAGAAACGAACCATATATAAATACCTATACCAACAGAGCCCATATTATATATGCTTATACGAGTAGATAAAGTATAAATACTTTTAATGTTATTTTGTACTACTACTGCTACAAAACAAATTTTCAGCTAGTATATTATATTCAATAATATCCATGTAAGTGCTTATGTATATCAGAGAAAGGAATTACAAGGCTGGCTATATGATATGTGTTATGGCCATGTGCCCTCAGACTAACAAGCATTTATAAATGGTATTTCATTGACAGAGATGGTGCCAAAAATAAAGACACTTGGTACTTAAAGTAAAATCTTTTCTACCTTCTACATCCCATTACAATGGTATACTACTACACAAGTGAAACTTTCAATGAGACATGCCAACAAACAAAAAGAGTAGTAGAACAGGTACAAATTCAAAAGGGATACGACGACATCGATATTTATTACACAGCAAGGAAATTGTTTTTTTGTCCAAAAGGGAGTCGAACTGTGAGTTAGTTCACACACACAGCCATTTGGAAAACTGTTTTGCAGTAGCAAAAGTATGTAGTAATAGCGATATATTGTAGTGTCAATATCATTCAATTCCACTTACATAGAAAATGTATATATCTATCTATCGTATATATATAGTAAGGCCTCTTCTGCACGCTTTTCTCTCCTTCTCCCACTTTGTGTTGCTTGCCAAAAGGCTTTTCGACACTCTACGTAAAGCTTCTGCCACTTTGGGTTTAAACGATGGGAAAGTAGGAGTCAACGAGTTTGTCGGTGTTACAATAAATACTAGAAAACAAGAGGGTCGAATAAAACCACAAAATTGCACAAGTATAAATCGAGACTCAGAGGTAGTTACGAGCGACGTGTCATAATATATGAACGAAATGAAGTTTCAGACGTAGTATAATATACATAAATACACTATTATGTAGGTTTATACAAAAAAAAATGTTTTGGTTAAAAACGTTAAAATATTAGTGTAAAATATAAACATGTTTAGCTTTTTGAATTGTGTGAGTATCATAGTTAGTTTATCTATCATGATAGATACCTGCTTGTATTAGCTCTTGTTAGGTGGGAAGATACCTGACAATCTATCTACGATATAATATATCGACTAAACTTCCTTTATCTTGTTTATCGATTGACATTAGTCAAGTTAAATAATATGACATGTGTCAATGTGCCACTGTCGGCCACAAAATCGAACACATTTTAAGTTTTGAAAAACAACGACACACTTAATTACCTGATAGTTGTTTATGACGTAAAATACTGATAATCGCTAAATAACTAAATAATCAATTAATTAGCTGAAAATAAAGTGTTTTTGCGATTAACGATTTTCACAGATATGGTTTGTAAATAAAGTGCCTAGACTAAAATAGACGCATGATGGCCACGATATTTGTTTCCCAAAAAAATAAACAAAATAGAACCTTTATAAACGCCCTACAAACAGATTCATTGCTTTCTCCATAAAAATGTAGATGTTATGGATGGTATATATAAAGTGAGTGCGTCTTTTTTTGAGTTTTATGTGTAAATGCATGTTGGCGCGAATGGCTGTTTGTAAGCAAAAAGAAGAAAGAAATTGTGAATGTGTGTAACGCAACGCACTCAGAAAGGGAATAAAATGTAAACAAGTAAGTCATAAATATTTTTTCCCCTTTCTCAGTGACGGGACTCGCACTCCAGCATTCTCCCTGTTTCTTTTTCGCCATACACTTTAAGAAAGATGTAGTTGTATCCCAATATTACATAACCCCATGATTTCGCAATTGCCAGAAATAGTGCTCCCAACTTTTTTTTTGCAAACAAGTAAATATCGTATTATGTATAGCTCACTGGATGAAATGATGGCTCTCATAGTAGTACAATGCCTAGTATTTTTGTTTTGCTGTTGTGTGGGTATATTATATATAAGTACAGTACGATTACCCATAAGAAACCTTTCATGTTGTATGATTGTACGCTATGGATAATAAACATTTATATCATGAGCGCAAGCTTTCTTGGAGCATTACCCTCCCAGATGTTTTATAATACACGATTTCTTCTTCCATTACAAACGGTCCTAAAGATACAAGAAAAGTTTTTCCCTTTAAAAAACCAGAATTGTTGGAGTGGAGCAAGGAAAAAGTTTTTTTTTATATTTTTATATTCCTCTTTTGGCTCATGCACACAAGCTTTATTCGTATCGGAGTCAAAATGTATGGTAGTGTGGTGAAAGTAATCACACACTACTTTCATTTTACTATATAGACACTCTGCTGGCACACTATAGTCAAAGCATGTAGCTAGCACTTACATAGGCGGGCAAACAACACTACATTATTTTCTTTCGCTTCCTTCTTATAATGATTATTATAACAACCCTTGTTTCTTCCACTACTCTTTTCCTTCATTCACAAAAACTGGTTGGGTGTAAAAATGGTTTGAAAAACCCGCTGTAGTGTATTTCGACGAATTGGTGTGTTAGCAGTATATGATGGCGTGTGTGTGTGGTGTGGTTTGCTTCTCGTTTTGGTCGAGCACTCCAAGAGAGAAAACTGGTGAAAGTTGTATAGTAATTCCAAATACTACTACACATGCATAGGTAGTTAATATTTTCTTTCTTGCAGGATACTTACTGTGGGATAAGTACCCATATATAAGTACCAATGCCTATGTATATATATGCATTTCATCATTTCGTATATATGTGGGATGTGCATTGACTGAAAAGGGTCGTGCGTATGGAAAGGAGTGAGTGAAAAGGAGTAACTGTTTGTCTGTTGCTGGTACCTATACCACCGCCACAACAACAGAATAATAATAATAATATACCTATGCATGCATTTATGTATGTAGGTGTATATTTCTCTGGAAATCCACTATTTCTGCGTGAACTAAAGAAGCTCTATATTTCTTTTTACCCTGATGCTCTACTATTCTTCATGTTGTTTGTTTCCTAATAATATTATTATGTTTCTTATCCTTTTCTCTGGTATATGAAACATGCAGAAGTTGTTCCCTTTTTGGTCTTCGTCTCTGATGGAATTTTGCCTGTTTCCACTGAAATCCTATAAAAGACATTTGAAGCAGAAGCAGTGTAGCAGTGATAGTATTTATAATATGTATAGTGTATATTATTATATAGATATGTAGTACCCATGTAGTATTATGTGATAGGTATGTAGAATAAAAAGTAGAGAAAAGTGTAATACCGCGCGCTCACAAAAACAATAAACTAGGTTTTTTATTTGACATACTTAGAAGCTTAACAGCCAGACCATCCTTCGTTTTACTCGACTTTTTCCACTATTTCCTCACTTGCTCTTCTCAAAAAGCAGCTGCACAACTGTGTGTATTTATACCTTCTGCTATTTATTTCTTATTCTTTTTTGCTATCTTTTTTTTGTTGTACTCTGTACGAATCCGTATAATATTCTCTTTGCAAAGTTTATACCCCTTTCGTTTCATTTTCCCTATTTCATCCGACTCTCATCCTATTAAAGCTTTTTACTTTTTGACCGCTAGCAAGAAAAACTATAATTTTCATATTATACTCTGGTAACTGTATATGCTAAAATAACAGGCTTATTGATGAAGATCATATAGTCAATGTAACTTAATGGTGAAGATAAGTGCATATCCCATATTACACACTATATAAATACATCGTGGAAATGCAGACGAACACTCGAGACGGAATAAGAAATATATATGAAGAAATCAAGTTCCATCGACGTAGATATCACGTATCATCGACATGATCAACAACATGCAGAAAACAACAATAAAGAACACACTATCGTCTCGGATTCCGCCGCTGCCATCCAAGTATAGTAGCAAATGAAAATGAAAGTTGTGAAGTGAGCAACAAATATGTATGTAGGTATAGATAGCAGAAGATATGAATACGGTTACACATAATATACACACTTGTCTGCAAGCTGGGCTTGGTAATAATGATAATTACAGAGGGAGGGAAAGAAGGAGAAGTTGTGTGAGTGCATGGCATCATCATCTCATCTTGTTTCATCAACTTTTTTTCCTTCTCTCTCTCTC
>JAITYZ010003151.1:0-11851 GCA_027744595.1 Paronellides praefectus | reverse complement strand
CAGGCTACAAATTCTGCTTTTTTGGCTTTGGCAGGTATGGATGGACTTGGCGCAATTGAATCAAATGGAACGGATGAGTGTATTGTGTATATAGCATAATGACTAAAAGGTGAGAAGGTAATAAGGAAATAACATCTTTCCTGTGGCACTTTTATATATTTTTTTGTTATATAATAGAGTTAGTTACGTGCTTGAAGGAAATAAGGAGCCGTAGTAGTATGTACTTATGTAGGTATGTATCATGGTGAACTTTCTGCCATGAGATGAGTGTAAACTATATACCAGACTATTATTATATTTCCCTGAAAAATTTTAAAGCAAAGGAGGAGAGAGCCTAACAATAATTCGCTCTAGTTATAGAATTTTTACACGCTATGACCAGAGGTAAATGTACAAAAAGGTTTTTTTATGATGAAGAAAAATGACTTTATTAGTTTGGAAGGAGTAATTAAAAGAGCGTCCATAACAAACATACATCTTCATCAACACATCATTTCAAAAGCCATGCGCGTAATAACCTTGCAAACATAATGGCAAAAGAAATGCTTTCCTTCATGTATTATAATGAATTGGTATAGATGAATATATGTATCATGTGTTGTATTTAAGGAAGGTGTTGTTTATTCTGGAAGAGAAACAGACTGGGTTTGCGGTTACATATTATTAGAATGATATGTACAATGGGATAGCGTGATAAGTGAACTTTTTTTTACTTTTTGTGGTAGTATCAAATTAACTAAATGTGACTTTGTTTTTAAATACATAATGAATGGATGAGCACAGTAAAAGACGGGTGCTTGTAAGAAAACGCTTCCCCTGTTTCATATAATTTATGCAGATGAGAGGTTTCATTCAATGAGAATTTCTCATTCATATAGACAAATGCTTTAAAGCTTTCATGATGTATTCTTCTTCTTCTTTACTAAGAATGGGTTCACTTTTTTTGAAGATAGCATGCCACATAAAAAGTTCATTTAGAAAGGAGCAATATTTGTCTCGTGAGGTGTTTCTCTTTCAGAATCAGCAAATAAACCATTTTTTCACGCTGTTTCAATTCACCCCAAACGAGTATACCTAAATTGCTTTGTTGTTATTATTATGCTTCTTGTTGACGATGTGTATCAATGATTTTCTTGTTAGTGGTCGTCAGTTTTTTAATTAAGTGAAACCCACTAGTCCAGTGATTGGGCTCCAATCCAAAACAGTTGCAGTTTTGTTTTGGTTAAAATTACGTCTTTGCTGTTGACGCCGTCTAGCTGGTTTCAAATAAAAGTTTGCATCATTCACAACAAAATATTTACTACTATAAAATGTGCCACTTTTGCTACAATAACATCTGGTTGAGACGCCGTAAAACCTGAAAACTCAATGAACAATATGATCCGCAATAAGAAATATTATGAAATGGGATACTTTAAATAGTAATAAAAAATATTAAAAGGTTACAGGTCAAGGTAATAACATTTACATAAATTCCATTACGACGAGAACAAACAGACACACTTAATCTGAAAAAATAGCAATAAATAAACACCCACATACACATGATCCCTCTGCTGGTGTACTAAACGTAATATTTATAAAACACTTATCTTAAGATGAATGAACTGTGCAACCTTTGTCTACCCGCATACATTTTTGATACATACATCCCGAAAAAAATAAACATTCACAAATACACATCCACACACTTGGTTTTAATTTTTCAAAGGTATTTTAAGTATAATAAAATGGGAACTACTAAACTATATAAGCGTTACTTTTATTATTTCTTGAGCCAACAAAACACAGCAAAGAAACTATTAAACTCTTAAATAAAAAAAGATAATAACAAAGTAGCATGCAACTTCCGAGGGAAATGTTATGATTCTTGAGAAGATAAAAGGAAATATTTAGTTTATAGTCATGTAACAATTACGCAGAAACAAGAAAACTCTGTAAAGAAAAGAAAAGAAAAAAAGAACAGTTGTCCAGAAAAAAAATATAATACGATGACGTTTGCGTTTGTAAGAGAAAATGAGTTATTAATACCATATCACATGAACACATGATACTAAAACTGAAATTTAACGAGAACAAGTACCAATAGTGCATTTATGTCTGATGGATATAATCTTGTTCATAGAGAAAAATTATTAAATGCACATATTATATAAAATATGAACAAACCGAAGAAGAAGATAAAGTCAAATGCATGCAGAAAAATATAGATGCTGAAAGAAGAGGATTTACCCAAGTTAAACTATAAAGGTGGATATAAGGCGAATCCCAGAAAAACGTTCGTTTCATGATAAACAATAATTTTCTTTGTGGAATTGGTGCGCTGTGAAATGATAGATCTAATCATTAATTGGTATGTTTAGCCCTTTTCTTAAGAAATGAAAACAAACTTGAGAAATGTGGGTAGCAAATTTAACATTTGGGCCGAAGAAGGTAAAAAGGTAAGGTGTTTCTGAATAGCACTTCGTCTGTACAAAAATATATAAAGTCGATAAGAAAATATATATTTTTATGCTCCTTCGCTTACAGCAGTCTACTTGGGCCGGGTGTGTTTTTGTTTATTTTTGTTGTTAAAAAAGCTGCTCGCGCTTTTCAGGTAAAGATGTATTCATGCATTAGCCAAGGATAGGTACCTATAAAGGTAGGTATGGATTTCATGAAAGAGGTTTTCCAGTATTTGCCTACGGACATAAATTTTTTCATCATGCAAAAAAAATGAACGCGACGAAGCAATTTATTATAACAGTTGTTTTTATTCAGTCACAGATGCGAAGAAGAGGATCAAAAGATCGATTTTGGGTCTGCATCGATCATTTCATCAATTTACATAATATTTGCTTAATTAAAGGCAAAGAGAAGGCACGTCAAAAAAAAAATAATGGCGATCATTAAATTTATGTTATGATGATGATAAACCTTTTCGCATGCATGCAAGCATGCATGAAATAACGCAAGAATTTAAGACAATTTCAATTGCAGCTGCCTGGAAGATGGAAAAAAAGGTTTTCTGCTATCTTTTGGTTGATCCGTCGAAAAACAAACAGTAGTAATAAAATAAGAATGTACTTTGCGTTTATCATTTCAGCAAGCAGACAAATGGAAAGTACACATTATTATACGCATTAATTTTGCAAACCTTTAAAAAAACAAAAGAAAAAAAACAGCCAAAACCTGACTACCAATAATGCTGCATGCTGGTAATGGTGGGGCAAATTGAGAATATGACACAATTTTATGTTGCAAGCCGGAATAATTACAAATAATTTTACCTAAACATTGATCACAATCACAAATTGCCGAATAATACTATGTTTAGGCATTTATGTGTAGAATTATGCTACAAATTTCAAAACCTTTTTTCAGTGCACTGCATCGGTTGACAGTAAAAAGCTGTAATTGTCACGTCTGTTTTTTTTCTTCTTTTGGCAGTAGTCAACCTACAGTTGACAATGATGGAAATCATTATGTAATCGTTCTACATCGGTTGACAGTAAAAAGCTGTAATTGTCACGTCTGTTTTTTTTCTTCTTTTGGCAGTAGTCAACCTACAGTTGACAATGATGGAAATCATTATGTAATCGTAATCACTGTTCATCATCGTCACATGAGTGCTATATTTTCTTTTGAAAATTATAATTACTTTACCTTTATCATATTTTATAACCTCCTCATAACATTTATGATGAATATGGAATAGGTATGTCCCATTCATAATAATGATACATGAAAAATAATAATAATGAACAAGTTCCTTCATTTACTGTTCGTGTGCTGTGTGCTGTCATCATTAATTTGAGATGGTGTATGTGTGTGTATATCAAAGTGTTGTGTGTGGTGCTCATTAATATTATGTCTCCATTTCATTACTTTTTCTGCAGCATTCCCATTTGCCATGTGTGTGTCTCACCGTCTCCGTGTCCTCCAGTCTACATACCTATTTATATATGCTCCTTTTAACCACACTCCTGCTGACATATCATGTTTTTTAATATTCATTCTATATATCCATGCGTGGATGCGTGCCATGTCACCTTTTATAATAGGTAAGTATATGAATAAACATTCCATTTTGCGAAAATTATCTGTTTGTACCTTTATAGCTTGGCATGTAATGTGCAATTCAAATGGGTAATATGGTAGTAATAAAAGTAATAAACAAAGTACTTTTATTATTATTATGTATTATTTTGCTCATAATACCTTACTGACTGGATGGTGATGATGATATGATGTGCTATTGGAACACTGTAATTAAGGAGCTGGCAAATGTTATTATAGCAAGTGGTTGCTTGCTCCTGCTGCTGCTGCTTTTGTAACAAAAGTTTTGTTGTTGTTGTATTGTTGGTGGTGGTGTGGTGGTGGTAATGATAACACTTGGTGGTTAATTATTAAAGATCTTACAAACGTGTAGTCATCTGACACCCATGTCATTTCATATTATTATTATGGCGTGTGTTGAGTGAACCCAAACCCTTTTTCGATACACAATTCACGCCAGCCTCTGCTCCTGCTTCGCTTTTCATTAGCGAAAAAGTTGATGAAGCCTCTATGTTTTGTTATAATAGCTTTTCAAACCGTTCGTTCTTGTGTTACTTCATGTCTGCATTTTCTTTCCTTTCCTTCATTTCATAATATTATGTACTTTGTTTTCTAATTCTATGCTTCTACTACATTATAAGGTTTGTTTTTTTGTTACCGTAATTATTTCTACCTACCTACTAATAAGTGTTTTAGCAGGATATTTATATTTTCGTCGATGGTACAGTAATGGTAACTCTAACTAAAATTTTACCGAACATATAATATGTACAGGTATAACAATAATTAAAACAGTGTATGCATATGATATGGAATATTTAATTAACACGTCCACATTATAGATCAATGACTTCATTACATTATACATGCATTTTTCATTATGGCACATACGACGAATTTCTATATCTTTACATTTTCTATGATGATGTAACCGCCCAGCGATACCCACGAAAGAAGTAGGTAGCATAATATATTATGTAGTATTAGCATCTATTTTTTATAATTTTAAATGCATTATGGTCTTTTATTTACACGTTTTGGTGAATCATACCATATAATACTTACCTCCACCATAGTCAGGTATTTTTAGTAAAAAATTTCGACTAAATTGTATTTACGTATCATGGTGAAGATCTAATAGCAATGGGGCCATAGCCATAGCTGATTTTTATAATTTTTTTAAACTCAGTTTTTCAGAAGATAGATTTTGTCCTATTCAGTCTTCTAAAATTATTGTTTTAGTGGTTTTTAATCAGTTGTCAGCTTATGAGCCACAACACTAAAAGCAATAAGATAAAAAATGTTCACAAAATGTAATTTATGTATAATATTGGGCAGTGTTTTTATCATACATAATATATCCTAACAAAATTTCGAGAAGGGAAAAAATGTATGTGTTTTCCCCGCATCTGCATAAAAATGGGGTTTCTAGTCGACAGTCGGAGTCGCCATGCATGGAAAAACAACGGCAAAAAGGGATGAGAACTCGACATCTCGGCTGGACTGATGACACGAAAAGCTGTGTGTGGCCAATTTTGATAGCTCACGCTAACGTCATCGGAAGTTGAATAATTTGATACATTTTTATAGGAGAGTTTTCCTTTAGTTGCATTTTTTTCTAAATATTTTTTTACCAGACAAAATGGACGTGCCAATAAAATCGCACCAAGTGCGTGTAGTGTAGTGTATATTGACAGGGACGTACAATTTTTATCACTTGTGTTCCATTTTCTTACTGGACATTCCATAAAACTTAGAATGCACACAATGTATCAAATAAAGTTGTACGATAAAGTTGCTGACTGCTGATATATTTGTTAGTAATGCTCTGTTGCATTTGATGATAATGCTGCCTAATGGCTTGATTTATTCCAAATCGTGTAAAGTAAAATCCTTGAATTAGCATAATGGAACTAGAGCATTTTACTATTATTATAATACATCTCTATCATCAAAATATAACAGTCTGTTGTTCTTTTTATATCACATTAAGAATTGATGATCGTCCGTTTCCCACAGTAAACAGTTTGAATACCCTGAGGATTGAGGATACACAATAATTTCTTAAATATCTTATTCTTCCCGATAATTTGTTGTTCATAAATACAGCTATTCACATTACTTTATTCTGGATTCACTTGCGGCGATCATGATATAAAAATACATGAATTATGTGTTACACAATGACAATACCGGACTGGACCACTTTCTGAAGAAACATTATAAATTGATATTTTGTCAGGCTAGCTAAAATTTACTGCTATAATTACAAATCACCATCAATCAATCAATCAATGTTTCATTTTTACAGCTTGCTTGCTTTGCTAAAAAAGTTTAAAGATATACTAGCTAATCACTATTTCTAAAATTGTATAAACGTGAACTAGGTATATGTTATAACTATGTGCAGATTAACATTTTACGCAGGTTTATATAAAAAAGCATTAATCCTAGTTCCTAGATAACACGGACAATGTTAAAAAATGATCGACAATTCACATCTGCCATCTGACAAATCCACCGGAATACCGTCTGGCAGTAGTAAAAAGTGTAATGGTAAGTAGTAATGTGTGATATTTTAAAGTTATTCGTGTCAAAATATCATCATTAGCCAAGATTTTTTTCATAAAACCCCCTAGTCAATTGGAAGAAATAACCTGTGTCCTTTTCCTGCCCATTTTTTAATCATTAGCCAGGTTTAGTCAACGAAAGCTTTAGCACGCGTAACACTTAACATGCATTATTGGCATCTTTCATCCTTTTCTTCAACACGTTTCTCCATTTCACTTTACCGTATTGAAAATTAACATGCTGCAACATTTTACATTTTAAAAAATCTGTAAATTACATCCTTCCACACGCACATTTTGTTGATGGTGAAGGGCAGTTGGTGTCAATATACCTGTAGTGTCAAAGGTAGTGGAAAGCAATAAAACGGATCTGATGTAATACATGAAAAACATATTGCCAATAATATTCGAATAATAGCCCAATTTATCAAGATTTTTTTTAATTCCACCAAGTACCTCGAGCAGGTAACATGCATTGGTCTACAAAACGCCGGCTGCTGTACTACTTTTAAGTGTTAAAAGTAAAAAACATCCAACAACTCTCCATGCAATGTCCTTTTCAAAATAAAAATTTATAATAAATATATCAAGCATCCGGGTTAATTTGCATTCACAAAATCACACATGTACGTAGCAGGCATATCTACATGCATAGGTGGTCAGACAGACAGATTGTAAATGATAAACTACTTATTTTTTTGGTCAAAATAACGTTGGGGTGAAGTGAGAATTTTACTCCCTTGCCTAATTTTTAAATACATTTTGACCAGAAAATAAGTTATTTTAGCTTCATTTTCTGCCAGCATGTAATTTTCAGTCAAATTATTAGAACAGTTTAAAATAATTAAAGCTATATAATTTTTGAGTTAGGTATAAGAAAGTTCTTGTTGATTTAGAACAATTAAATGATGTTGAAATTGTTAAATAAATACTTGTCCATACGGACTAGGGCTAACTTGTAGCTAAGTTCGCATTTTTCTTAAATTTCGGTAATAAAATGTACCCCCAGAAATTTGGAGTGTTGAATGTTTTAAGGCAAAGTTTATTCATAAGTTAAAAGAATGGATTAATGCAAAAATGCTTATTTTCAAATGTTACATTTTTGAAATCCTCTTTCCCCGTCTTGTTTTTTCTGGTCTGGAAAGTTATGTTGTAGTTTTGAAATGCTAACTAAGTAATACACGAAGAAAAGTCATTCCTCCTTTATCACCACAAAAAAAGGAAGTGGTACTAATGCTGCTCTCTTGATTCTAATGAAAAAAACAATTTTAAGAGATAGATCGTACCCATAAATTGTTATAAGGATCGTTTGTAGGTGGCGCAAAATATTCTTATGAGTATTGATAAAGTACGAAACACCGTGCATGCACTGTGCGCTCACATCCATTATATCATATATATCCAAACTATCCAGACATTGTTTTCAAATTGTCAGAAATGAAATCTGACGGTGGTGATGGACATTACTCATCACTGGCGACGACTTGTTTTCCTTGCAACCCTTTCTTTTTTTTTTGTTTCAGTCGAGTCTGAAGTTCAGACTCTGAACTCGACCCTATCCCTTCATAATCTTTATTTGCACCCAAAATAAGTCTAAAAAGCGTCTTTTCATTCATTGAGAATCATATGTCACGTATGCCACTTCAGTACCACACACGTATGAATAGCCACTGTAGTCTAAGACTAGACTAGCGGCTAAGTAATGATATTATATTGGATTCGTATTTCTGTTGTCGTCGTCGGAAAAAGCCCTTTCTTTTTTCTCATTCTTTTTTTGTGAGTCACCGGTACCGGTAAAATGCACTTTCACTCTTACTATTATTATGTGGAAATAATTTGTTTTGTTAAATTGTAGTTGAGTAAGTTTATGCGCGTTGATTTGCTGCCAAGATTGTAAACGTTATTACTTTTGATACCTTGAGACAGGGGAAAAATTATTGGTAAGTAGAACATTATGCTAATTTTTAGCAGTATTTATACAGGCGCGGCTCTAGTCTAGAGTATTTACAGAAACTAAAATTCGATGCATGTATTTATGTAGTAGCATTAATGTAAACTTATTTTAATTAGTTCTAATTATCTGGTATCCTTTAGAGAATTTGAATTTGTTTGGTAAAACAATTATAGAAGACGATAATTATGGGAAAACGTCAGAAAAAGAGTACCCAGCGACCTGCTAACCGTCATCCTGGGGAATTAACCGCCAGCATCACTACCAGAAGTACTCGATCCAAGCAACCTGCAAACCGACATCCTGAGGAATTAACCACCAACCTCACTACCAGAAGTACTCGAGCCAAGCGACCTGCAAACCTACAGCATGAGAAATTTAGCCCCATCACCACTACCAAAACTACTATCAAACGGCCTGCAAACCCACGTCATGGTGAATCAACCTCCACTGCAACTTCATATGATCGTGGCCTTGGTCGTCTAATGAACGTTGGGGAGAAAAGAGAAAATGACCACTCCTATCCTGAATCTCTATCCAATGCCATTGACGGTGCACAGCAAGTTGAGTTGAAAACTTTACAAATTGTACTTCACAACATGAATGTAAAATAATTAAGCAGGTAAAGGCAGCCAGGTAAATGGGAGTCGGCAGATAGCCATCTTCATCACGAAAACACTGTTTCAGCCTCATCCCCTCCAATACCCACGTCGTGCTCTGAACAAGCAGTTGCCAGTATTCCATCACTACCGTCCAGCATTTCGTTGACTGTTAGAGATAGTCTTGCCAAGGTTGCGGAGATCATGGCAAAGTTCTTAAACATACTTGTGAACAGCCTTCACAGTAGTTCACAGGTTTTCAATTCATGCCGCTGGGGCTCCGGATCTAGTTGAGGAGAGGGTAGTAGTGGAGTTAGTTGAAGAGGGAAAACTGAATGCTGGAGGTGGGCAGGAATTAGGGAACGGAGAAATTAGCAATGCGTCATCGACTAACACTAATTCTCATAAAACTACCACCTCATCCCTTCCTATACCTCTGGAAGAGGAGCTTGTTAGCCATCAACCACCGTGTAGTATCTCCCCAGTACTTTGTTCTTCAAGTAATTCTGCAAAAGATGAAAGCATCCATTCTACTTCGAAACTCCCCACGTCATATACAAATTTCGGAATTCCGGAAATGAGGTACCCATTTCAGGAAACCAGCTGCATACGCCTATGCATGAATCCCCCGGAACCACCGCCGAACATGGTGTTCCGAGACGGCAGGAACTATGTTCACGCCCTGAGTATTGCGGAGCTTCGGAAGTATGCCCTTCCAGACACATCATCAGACTCTGATGTTGACGCTGATGTTGACGATTTGGATAGCCAAATCATTTACGACTAAAGAAAAAATCGACAAGCGCATCAGACTCTTCCACAATCAAAAATTGTTTAAAAAGTTTATGTATGTACATATTTTATTTTTATGCATGATCATATTTCAATAAATATAATTAAAATTTATAAAAATCATCAACTTGCGAACATAATCTATAATTTACACAATGTACTTCTTGCTTGAAGTTAACCACTGCATTACTTGGTGAAAACTTGTAGCATTTTTCTCGAGGAGTCAGGCAGGGCATTGTTCATACATTCTTCATACTTCATACTTTTTACGCGTGCTTGTTGTGTTTGTAAATAAAGCGTGTAAATACACAGAATCAGCTGGGGAGAATCACATGGATTTTGATACTCACTTGTTTCGGTATTTTGGTATTGGTAATTTGGTAAATTGATATGTTAGCACTTTTAGCACAAACAAATTATTAATCAATCTAGTTCAAGAGTAAAACTCCAAACTGCGGACTTTCACACGTTTTAAAGTTTTAAAAACTACGACGCAACATTCAATATTCGACAGTTAATAGATAATTTTAAAATATTTGTCATCATAATGTCAGTATTGACATCCAGGACGCAGGTATGTGTTTGAATTATTATTATTTTGTCTTCGAATGTAGCACAACAATACAATGAGCAATGTAAAATAATTTTTCCGAGGTTCTCCTAGCTATAATAACGTTCTTTCTCTTATGTGTAAATAAGTGTGAATATTGCGCTAGTGAACACCTAAAATTATTAAAACTTCATCCTTTTTTTCTTGTAAAAAAGATGTTTTTAAACTACAAAGAATGTCTACAGCTCACGTTTTTTACTGAATGTTTTTAGGTATTGTCGATGTTCAAGCAGTTGCTTCGTACCGGCGAGGTATGTTTTTAATGAAGATCTACACGCTGTGCAAGGTGAGTTCAAAGAATTGGCAGTGACATCACATTCATTTAATCTGTTTGAGCAGTGGTGGCTGTTGGCTGTTGTCGATGTTCTTAATAATATTTAATATCTTGGTGCATTTTATTATCCATCAACTAAAATTGTTATATATTTTTCAGCTGTTAGGAATAAAATCAAAACCGAGTTTGTCAAGCATAAATCGGAAAATGACCCTACAAAAATACAAGAGTTATTGAAAGTGGCCCAGGAATCCGAGGAGATTTTACGGACGAAAGTGATCCAAACTAAAGAAGTTAGGCCTAATGTTTATAGTAAGTTTGATTAAAATGAGCTTTTAAATACTTTGATCGGAGTATTACAACGGTAAACCCATTTAGTAGAGTGGAGTAATCATGGTGGAAACCCGTTTTTTTGTTATTTTGCAGAGATTAGACAAGATCATATGAACATTTGTATTAATGCTAAACGGGAAAGATGCGCCGATTGTACATGCGGTGCATGAAACCAGTCGTTTCAGTTATGTATTTAGCTTTAAGATTCATTTAATTTATTGCTGTCGGTTTGTAATACAAACTTTGTATGTAGATATTATCATGTAAAAAATGTATAACGTGTAGAAAAAATACCATAAAGTGAAAGTCAAACAGAAGCTGTTGCTCTTAGTTCATTATGGGAAAATTAAACGAATAAACAATTACAAATCGGAAATGTCAATTCATGCTACAAATTATTTGATCAAGGTGAATATTATGCTTCATTCAAGTATTAAAGTATCATCATCATCACCTTAAAACATAAAAGAATTCTTTTTTCATATTTTTGTACTTTATGCTTTGATTCGTTCTTTCAAAACAAAAATATTTAATTAAACGTACAATAAACTATCAAAGTGCACGAATTATGATAATAATATTCGATTAATACCGAATTCCCACTCTGCTCTGCAAGTCGATTTTCTCCCGGTAATTGGAAAGCGTAGCTATTGTAGCTACATACAGCTGTTCACACGACATCTT
>JAITYZ010003150.1:2308-26187 GCA_027744595.1 Paronellides praefectus | reverse complement strand
GTATTTTTCCTAAAAGAAAGACACAGAAAATGATAGTAATAATGAAACACATAAAAAAGATTATTATTAAAAAGTCTGTAGTGCATATAAATTGTAAAGTACTCTTTTTTTAAGGAAAAAAAGAGTCAAAGTTATCTCTAGCGCTGCTGTACAAAAATTCTCATGTGATGTGATATATATATTTTTTGTGTGTACCACCAACACCATTACCACTCACCACTACGCATATTAAAAAATTACCTATATATTACCTACCACATACATATTATTTGCAATGGGCACATGCTTCTGCTGCACTGCCTAAAAAACATATACTATTTTTTATTGTTGTGATTGTCTTTGTGGTGATTGTTGTAGATTAAATGCTTTAAGCTTAACAAGAAACACCACCAGAGCCATTAGCCATGCATGCTCGCGTATTGAGCACACACGAAGAAAACAGAGAAGAAAAAAAAATATTGCATTTTCGTTTGTTGCTTTAGCAACAGCAGCAGCAAAAGTGACTTGTTGAAATTTTTACAGGAAGGAAGGAAGGAAGTCTTTTTTGAATTCGTGAAAAAGAGGCTTGTTTTTGAGTGTGTGTGTGTGTGTCTGCTTGCACTTCATGTTAGCAGCGCATTGGATTGCAACAACTACAACTTTGTATGCACACATGTAACAAAAAAAATAGTAAATGGTTTATCTATCATTTGAAGTTATATAATATTCAATTGTATAAAAAAATAACAAGTTTTTTTTTGTTTTGGCAGAAAAGTAGGCAAGACAAGACTGATGGATGCATGCACATACATAACATTAGGTAGCAGCAGCAGTAACATAATATATTGTAAAAATGCATTTAATAAATTTTTTTATATATATTTTGTGCTATATGGCAAAAGAATCAAAAGAACAGGACTAGTTTTTTTCTATGTATGATTGTATTTGTATTGTTGATGTGATTGCATTTTGTGCATAGAGTACTTATTGTATACCTATTGATGATTGTAATTTGTAATTTTCTGTTACATAACAATAAAAATAGAGGGGGAAAGGGAGCAAGATTGTTATGAGAGTTTTGCTAACTAACTAACTATAACAAAGCAATTTAGAGTAAAAGTTTATAAAATAGTAAATGGTTTATCTATCATTTGAAGTTATATAATATTCAATTGTATAAAAAAAATAACAAGTTTTTTTTTGTTTTGGCAGAAAAGTAGGCAAGACAAGACAGATGGATGCATGCACATACATAATATTAGGTAGCAGCAGCAGCAGTAACATAATATATTGTAAAAATGCATTCAATAAATTTTTTATATATGTTTTGTGCTATATGGCAAAAGAATAAAAAAACAGGACTAGTTTTTTTTCTATGTATGATTGTATTTGTTTGTGTTGTTGATGTGATTGCAGTTTGTGCATAGAATACTTATTGTATACCTATTGATGATTGTAATTTGTAATTTTCTGTTACATAACAATAAAAATAGAGGGAAAAAGAGAGCAAGATTGTTATGTGAGTTTGCTAACTAACTAACTATAACAAAGCAATTTAGAGTAAAAGTTTAAATGATTATTATTTTTATTATTGTTATTATCATGGTAAATTGTGCGGAATACCTTATCGTTTACACTTGACATTTTTGACATAAACTTTTTTACATGATCCTCAACAACATCATCATCATCATTCTTGATGATGACAAAATTGTGTAGACAGGTTATTGCATATTATGTCAAATTATAAACTGTATAGGTAAATACAAGCATATACCGTACTTGATCATAAAAATACATAAGTGAATAATTGCTACATATTATACAATATACATAAATACATGCAAACTAATCACGTGACAATTATGTTTATTAAAAAGCTACAACTTGTTTTTTTATCAATCATGTCGCATCATATTTGCATACCTGTGCTAATTGATAACTGGAAAGTTTTACTAATTTTTTTTGTTCAGTTTTAAGTAGTTTATTGTGAAGGAAAGAAATTACTATAAAAATAGGAGAAAATATAATAAAAGCTACTACTGCCCATTCATCAAGAAAAAGTTCATTAGACTCCTCACACGACTCGAGTACCTCATAATTCACTAAAAAAACATTTCCTTTGCTGGACATGTCATGATAAAAACACAACAGCAGCTACAGTCATGGAAAATCTTTACTCGTCATGGGATGCATTAATGAAAAAGAGTTCATTTACCGGAAAGTACCTTTTCCAAAACCAGAGGCGATCATCACCATAATAACTTTTAGGAAGAATTTCAATTTCTCAACCAAACTTGCAATTTTCCAAGTTTCCACACACAAAAAAGTTTTAGATGATGATGAGAATGAGCAGTAGATGTTGTTGACCTTTAAAATGTCAAGTAATGAAAGATTTTGCTGTTATGTACCTTACCATACGCACATGTTTTATTTTGATTTTGCGTGTGCAATTCCATGCCGCATGAACATCCCAACCTTTTTTTTAAGTAAAAGATTTTTGTCCATGATGATGGCCTGACAGTTGATGTATCAGCTCGCACTAATCACCATGTTTCCTTGTATTTTTTAAAATGTGCGTAGAAAAGGGGAAGAGATCTTAATGGATGCCAACGAGAACATTGACCCATCCTGTGTAACAAAAACAACAACAAAGCACACTATACTTGCTACAACACAAGTTGTAGTTTTTTTTATGCGTGCGTGCGTGTGCGTACGATTATGCGTACAAAACGTAACGATGTTACACACAACAAAAAACTACAACTCTCGTCATAATTGTTGTAATCCTCCATCATTATCATTTATCATCAAAGCATCACCTGAGCAGCACAGCTGCATGGAGAAAAAAAACACGGACACACACACACACACACATTAACTTTTTTATTGAAAAATATACACCTGTTTCTTTAGAAAAATTTTCTGCGATGATAGAATGCTAATGCATCTCATTATTATTACAGCATTCCATTACATACGCCTTATCCGTACTCACCGGCACCGCAATATTCTGTATGTTTAGTAGTTATATGTATGACATTGCACATTTAGCCAGAGAGCTCGGCTCATTTATTAACAAATTTTTACCATGATTATCTCCCACAACAAAAGATCCGTACACACACAAAAGAAACATCACAATAGATTTTTACCGGATCCGTCCGTTCCTCTTGGTCCGTGTCCGTCATGTCCATTCCATATCCATCCACCTTTTTTGCTTTTCATTTTCCTTTCGCATAACTTTTGATGAAAGCGAAAAATGTTTACATTTCTGATTAGCATTTTTTTCCAAAGCGCACGACATCAACAACAACAAAAAATAAAAAGGGTTTATGTCCTCTTGAAAATTTAGCCTTGAACTTTTGCAAGTGTAGCGGTGGTGGTAGTCGCGGTGTTGGTTGTTATTGGTTTGGATATATGGAAGGAATATGCTAAAACACAAGATGAGAAAGGCATAATAATAATAACAATATTACTTTTACTTCTAATATGATGATTATGTAACCATAGCAAAGCAATTTGACTGTGATGATGATGATGACATGACAAGTCACAGACGGCCGGCTTTAGATGAAATAGATTTTAAAGTTTTGTAAAAGGGAGAATGGAATGGGATCATATCACTCCATTGCTGCATTGTTGTAAAAAAATGTTATTGTTTGGTGGATGGTGTGTGTGTGTGGACGTGATCATGTGTCTTGTTTTAAATGCCCCTTTTTTAACTTGTTATTTTTGTTACCATGCCGGCATTTTTTTAGCATTTAGAAGCCAAAGAGCAGTCTTTTGCAATTCAAAAGAGAGAGACAGAGAGAAATAATCTGTTCATTTGTTCTTGTCGGTCGGCAACGACCCTGGTGGTATGTATTGTGTATTATGTTGATATGATATCCATTAACCTATGCTATTGTGGCGTTAATTAGCGTGTAGTATGTGTTTCTGATGAAAAAATTCCTTTTGAGATTAAATGTTTTTTTTATGGATGGAAATTTGTCAGTTGAGATGATGGACTATTTGGTAATGCAATTTTATGATAAACACCTTTCTTTATGCATTTTAAAATGCAATTTTTTCCGAAGAAATTGATTATTTTTTAAAAGTATTTTTTTGTTACTTGTGTCAAAAAGCTTGTGTTTTAGACTCTTGTTATTAGACAGTGGATATTATTATTGCAAATGGAATTTTTACTTTGGAATGTCTCTTTTTTCAAAAACAAGGGCGGACACTGTAGGTAACTACAGGTTGATATGAAGCAAAAATGCCACAGCTCATTATTACATCATTTTATAGGAATAAATCATTTTTTTACTGTTCAATTTGTCAAATAATTTCTACGTGAAAAAAAGATGAAAGGGAGCAAGGTAAAAAGAATAAATAGAGGAGATTTTTTTGAGAGAGAATGCATTTTTGTATAAAGTCAGGTGTGTAGGTCTCCTCATAATAATAATAAATTCTAAAGAAAAAAAACTCAATTCATTTTTTTTATATTTGATTCATTGGCTCTTTTTTTCTTGTGACGACGACTGGGACGATGATGTAAAAGCAAAACTGACAAATGAGGCCTTGAAATATTGAAAATGCAATTCCTAAAAAAATCAAACATGTGTATGCATTTACACAGGTATAAGTACACAGGTAAATCTTTTGAGTACCCAACACTGCCATTCAGCAGAGAGTAGAGTTATTGTGACTGTGAGTAATATTGAGAGGTTATTATAGTCATTAAAACGTTAAGTATTATTGTAAAAAATGTGAATGTAAAAAAGGATATTACAACAAAAATGATGACAAACAGCAGAGAGAGAGAGATGAAAAATTGACAAAAATGGTAAATAAGGTAATCACTTTTTGGTTTGTTATTAGAACATCAAAAGTGAACCTTGTCCACACGACATTACAAAAGCGTGCTTTAAAAATTAAAGATAATAAATAATTTGCACAGTTGCAAAAAAAATTTAATGTTTGCTTGTTTTTGAGAAGACACACACTCAACATTACTGATGGTTTGGTATGGTAATGAAAATTCTGTCTTAAAATTCTTAATTTTCATTTTGAAAAATAGGCGGCGCTGTAAAAACATGTGTTATTTTTAATTGAACATTTTAAATTTTAATATCGATAAAATATTATTAATTATTATGATTGATTCTAACAAGTTTAAGATTAAAATTTTAAGCAAGCCAAGAATAGAAACAAAGGAAGTTGTACTACAAACGCTTTGTGATTTGGCTGCCAAAAAAATATGAATGAATTATTACCAAAAATACTGTGTCATGAGGATGTGATTTTTGTGGATTTTACTTTTATCGATGCAATGCACTGTTAAATATTATTACGGCAATAACGTTTTGAAGAAGCAGAATGAATTTTTTTGTTTTTATAATTTTTTTTGAGAAAAATGGATAAAAAAGGATGAAATTAAAAACTGTTTACATTTTTTGGGTGACCTAAACCATTGCCATTAAATATAACAGATCGAAGTTGCAGTCCCCAGATATGCGTAGTAACCTATCTTAACAAAAGAATAAAAGCAATAATATGTAGAGCACAAATAGGTTTATAATAGGTAATTATAAAATTATTATTATACGGACATGCGTATTTGTGCCAGTGGAAGTGGTATTAAATTTTTTTTTCCTTCCGACCGGAAGTATGTAGATCTGCACGCACCTTTACCATAGGTACAGCATGCATACCTACATAATACACGGTACTTAACATGTTGTGTTGCTATAGGGATATAGAGCCAAGATTTAAGAGCTTTGACTATTATCACTACGGATGAGCGTATAATTTCTGGCAATATTATTTATTTTAATAAAAAGTAATTTTGTGAAAAAGGTTCATTAAAAAGTTTACTACAAATAGGAATAGTAGTAATCCCAATCAGTGCCATTGGGCATTCAACCGAGCCATAGGCTACAAGTGCTCTGGTGTGTTGTTATGAGATGTCCTTGCTATTTTTTAATACCAATTTTAGGCAAAAATTTGTACAAAAAAAAGATCCTTCCTCATCGTCATCATTTTTGTGTACATAGAAGCTCGTAGAATGGCAAGTGGAAGGCTACGCATTATATATTTTTTTCTCTGAGAGAATTTTTCTCTGCGAAAAATAATGATGATGATGATGATAATAATGTGCCCTCTCACAATGTGAGTGAATGCAGAAGCGAAATATTTAGTAAAATGACTGTGTGTTGTGTGTATTATTGTGTATGTGTATACCCACTCAACAATGACAACACACTACATTACACGTCAAAATTAATTAACCTTTGAATCGATTTAGTGGTTCTCCCACACATCAAACAAAAAGCATGCGCGCAAATACTGGCATGGCATGGCATAAACCAAAAAAAAAATTCAGACAAAATTCAAAAGCGCTTAGAATGATAATGTATGTACCATCATCATGGTTGTTATTACCATGCTGACTTGAACTAAGCTCAGCTTTAAGCAAACAATAAAAAATTAGACAAAACACACAACAATAAAACTAATGAGTGACGTAAGAAAGGAAGTATAGTTGCGTACAATAGGCCCACCAATCCCCATATCAACCCATCACACACAAGAGCAAGTAGTGAATTTTAAACAATAAACAAAACAAATAAATTGTGCATCGTCAGCCAGTGAAGCATCCAACAGTAGAGCAGCGCAACGTCAGCGTCATCACTTGCCGTGGAAACCGGAAATTCCAATGATAATTTGTATTTTTTTTATCAGAATGAATGGTACACTAGCCAGACTCTTTCAGTATACAAAACAACAAATAATTATCTAGTCGACTTGATTCTCTTCACTTCACAAACACAATATATTTCCCCCATTTTGTTCGAAAATTTTACTTCAAATAAATAATCAAAAAATTATCATAAATAACACTGTTGTCATGGCAACCATTCACAAATGTATAGGTAATAATTAATTACCCATATGTAAATATATTTTACACATGCGTAATATTATCTAAGATCTCTAGAATGCCTAAATAAATAGGAAAACTGTTGTACAATAGCTAATTTTGATATAAAATACCTGTAATTAACATGTCTTGTAAATATATTAAATGTATTATGTAAAAAAAGCTTTTTTTTACTAAGAAACAAAGTTTAATTTGATTTCATTAACCAAGTTTATTTTTTTATGATGGCTTAGTTTAAATAAATTCAATGCATAAAAATGAGTATCGAATCCAATCAGTATTAGTCATATGATTTTTTTTTTTGGCTAATTACTTTGATAAATTATTACAAATAGGAAAAAAATCAAGAAAATAAATAGCCCATCACATACAAAAAATCAGAGTATTTATTAATTATTATCATTTTTTTCTTGAAAGAATTGATTTTTATGTTTCAATTTTTGTTGTAATCTCTTATCAGATTCTTATCTTCTCCTTTTCTAAGCCTTTGTTGTTTATTCTTTGTGTTTATAATGGTATCGTGGAGATATCAGTTAAAAAATTACTTCTCCCTCTCAACAGACACATTATTTATATCTATGCAGAGAGGAATCTATGGCAACGGTAACATGGACCACCCCACACGAGAATACCATTTAAAAAAACAATTCTTTGCTTGATGGAGCTCAACTCTTCCTGCATTTTATACTTTGCATCGTCAATTTGATCGAAGGACCAAGAAAAAACAAGTAAAAAATACAAAAAAACATACAAATGTAAAATGTATAACATAATCTAATCAAAATCACGCTTTTGATTACAGGTATTGCGGAATATCAAAACGATACCTGAGATTGAGTCAGTCATGTGAGGTTAAAAAAAATCAAAACTTTATTTTTAGATATATTTTTTTATCTTTATTTTTATTATTATTTATTGATTTTGACGGACAAAACTGTATATTATATTATTATACCTGCAGTGAAGTAAAGTGCAGTCACAGTTGCACACACGCACGCTTCCAATTTTATTTCAAAGATGGGCTCATGCCAAAAGAAACAAAAGGCAATAAATAAAATGACAAAAAAGTGCAATCTGAACCATCAAAAGCCCAAAAGCCATCACACATAAATACATATCACATCTCTCCATCATCATCGTCGTTTTAAACTTTATACATAAATTATATATGCATCAAAAAAAAATATACATAAATTGACTGACTAATCCAATAAATATATTAAACTGGGAATGCCAATGCACATTACACACACACTCACTCTTGACTTCTTTTTCTTCTTTTTTTATTTAGTGGAGTTGGCTGGATGAAGAAACATCCTGAAACTGTACACAATTTTTATGGCATTGCATTATTTATGCATACATTACTACCACCACCACCATTACCATACCAACAAGCTGACTTGCCTGATACTACAAATCAATGTTTGCACATTATTCATCATCATCGTCATCTCTCTAACTGGGTGGTGTTCTGTTCTGGTGTTGCACACATCCACACACACAGACAAAAAAAGTGTGCAATAATCAAAAAAAGAAATATATGTATGTTAACATATTATATATTTTGTATATTATGAACACATTAAAAAAAATTCAAGTCAAAGAGCAAGAGCAACAGCAAGCTTGAGAGACAGAGACTTTTTGACTTGAAAGACAAGACACGTAGGAACGCAATAATAATAATAATCCTACCAACTTTAACTCTTAAACAAGTAGTCAGTAGACTTGATGATGATGGTATTGCCAAATCATCATTAAACGTCATAACTATTTTGTCCCTTGTTGTATCACAGCAGCGCCTTATCATCGTCATCCTCCTTCTCCTCCTCCTTTTTGTCCTGACTTGACAAAGACCTGAAACTCACTGTGAAAATGACATTTTTTGCATAATGGCATGCCATAATAATATACCAGCATACATCATGAAAAAAACCACACTGTAAAAGTAAGAGTGATCCTGATTTGATAATGATGATGTATGTATACTTATGTATCTTTTTTACACAACAAGTTAATATCTTTCTTATCACGAGTCATTTTACATTTATTTGCTCTGATTGATGACAGATTTGGTTGGGAGCCTCACCCCTTTCAGTGTAATTTTTTAGTGTCTTTGTTGCTGTTACAAAAAAAAGGTGCAGATGGTGTAAAGAGTTTTTTATTGCTAAATTACCACAACCACCAGGACCACCTCAACATGTCACTTCTTGCTTCTCTTTATACAATGTATACAGCCCTATACCAACACCACCACAATATACTTAAATGCTACCTAAATAGCTGCTTAATTTAACTAGGTAATTATAATTATAATAATGTTGATAAAGTACATATAATATTGCTTTGCACTACCAAGCACTACGTCTAATAAGTACACTTATTCACATTCCCTCCAAAAAATAAAGATTATCCTGTTCAACAGAAAAAGAAGGTTGCGTCGTTGCTTAAATCCCATTAAATACCTAAATTGTAATAATAAGGCACTTGCTAAATCCTTAAAAACCTTATCAAGATTTCCACGTCGTAAAATGGCGGCAATACTTTTGTGTCGTAAGTGCAACAATAATAATAATTTATGTACACTTTTTTGTAGGAACAAAAAACTTACCGACCACACAAGCAACAAAAAATAACATGCGCACATGATCATTTGTGATTCTCTGGGAAACGTTTGCTGCGTGGCATTTGCTTAGGTTCAATAAGGAAGTCATCTCTATAGTTTTTGGAAAGATGAAATAGAGAAGAATGACATGTCAAATAAATACATGTCATCATTTGATATACTCAAACAGAAGATGTTTGTGTGATGATGATTTGTGTAATATTTATTTACACAATAGTTGTCAAGATTTTCCTTTTTGCATCCAAAAATTGTACGCCATCCAGGATTTTTATAAATTTTACATTTTTTAATGTAAAAAGAAAGATTCCACTGTAAACTAAAAGATAGATTCAAAATAAAAAATTAGGAAGTGGAGAAAACTAAATATTAACAGCTCACCTAATTGTATTTATATTTAGTACGAGGTTGCTTGTGCTAAAAAATAAAATTTGTTTGTAATGTCAGTAATCTCTGTTTTGCATAAAATTATATTTGGGTGATTCATGATGTTGATCAAGTTTCATATTTGATGTTTCACAGAAACGCGATGAATTTGATGTTCATTTCAGTTTCATTATTTCATTCATTCATTCACAAATAAGTTGTATCACTTTTATAATCCAAAATCTTTAAGAGAGACAGAGAGAGAGAGAGATTGGTGCTGCTGTTTCATATCGCGTGTTCATGCTTTGTTTTCTGTGTGTTCCTTGAGACCATAAAATATTGCGTGTCTGCATACTTCTAAATATAAATACTTCGAATGAAACAAAAAAACGAACATTTTTACCTGCACAGATATTTATATTTATACTATATACCCATCATCATCATGATAGTATCATGATACTACTTCTTTCTACAATGTGTCCTTAAGTTACATGCTACATCATCATCATCATGAAAACCTCTTTTGTCTGCTTTGCTGCTTTGGTGATTTTTTAGGACAATGCTGCTGATGTGCACAGTAGGTTCATTCCACGCTTTACCAAGAATTTTGTGCAGTTTTATTTTCTGCTGACGCTCTACTGGTGCTGTTGATGTTGCATCGAGATGATAAGCATTTATCATCCCTATCCCTAAGACATACGGTTTTTTAATGTTACTGCTGCGCTTGCGCGCTATTATGCCAAAATGCTCCATGACAGATATTTTACTTAAGTTTAGGTTGCAATCAACGTTATCGTCGACAAAGTAAAAAATCTTGGTAAAAGTACTTGATGTGCAGAGAGATTTAAAATTGATTGATTGCGAGAAAAGCATAAATAGATTGACAAAACGAGTTCAGTTGCCTACTCAACCGCATCTTTTTGCGTCGTTACATATATTGTTGTTGATTTTCGCACTTCTTCCAAGAAAATTACATGATATTATCATTCAGATTAAAAATGTTATCACTATCACATATCACATTCCGCATACTTTATTATTATTCATTCAGAAAATGCACATATTCTTCAAATTTAATTAAAGTATAACAGGGTTTCTATGGAAACCACACATTTTGTGCATTTTACATACTACGTTGGTATATTGTATGTATATTTTCATTAGCAATATAGTTACAAAAAATGAACATATATAAATATAACAAAAATATAACAGGTTATTTCAATTAGCGATATCTATCCCTATGCTTCTTTGTATAACACCTTCCATTAAAAAAATATATTAAAAAATGAAATTAAATTCCTCAAGCGCACATATTCCCACCATCACCACCACCACTACCACAAACCTACAATGAAAATTTGAGGGAGGGACACCCTTTTTTTGTGTCTGTGTGCAAGTTTGAATAGGTATATAAGTTATAATGCCTACCAGAAAAAGGGGAAGTGAATATTTTTTTCTTCTCTCAATTCAATTATCACTCCAAAAATTACAGTGAATTTTTTTACCAAGAAATAAAGAAGAAATAGTGAGAGGGATATAATTTTCTTTTTAGAAAAAAATGCATTAAATTTTGGTCGGATGTAACAACTAAAAAAAGGATACGCAGTCATATATGCCATAAAAGTCAATTTTGTCACTGCAAAAAAAAATGTCTCTTCATCTGTTTTTCTTACACTTCACAATGCAATGTCGTCATGTTTAGAAACACAGGAAGATATATAATACTAAAAAATAATATGAAAAGCATCGTCTTTACAAAAAAATGGTACCGACTACTGTACACAAACGTATTATACTTTTTAACCGTATTACCTGTCATTATCATTATCAAAAAAGGTAAAATCTATAATATGCTTTCAAAAATATGTTGTTGTCCCGTTTGTTTACAGTTGATATTTTTGTTTTGAAAAACTTGCAATGCAATATGTAATGTTACGTTACTAAGATCCATATACACTAATTAGGCGTATAGGCCCATTAATGTAAATTGTGTACTATTTGGGATATATTTTTTTCGCTACCTGTTTTTTATTTCTTTACAAATTTGAGCTACTAGTAGACTAGTAGTAGCATTGTTGTTTATTATTATTATTTCTATTGTTGATTGAAATGGTAATAAAAAATTTGCGGCAGACACAAAAAAGGGGAATTTAAAACATGCAAACAATAAAATTATTATGCGTTAATTTTCTGGTTCTACCAATTTTTGTAAACTTGCACTTTCATTTGCTCAAATAAATACAGCTACGTAAGATGATTTTAAAAGCGTTTTTTTCTGAAGGAAAAAACGGTAGAAAGAGAAAGGGAATCATGTTTTTCAAAAAGCATCTCGTGAAAAAAGGGTGATCTTGATGCACCAAATTTGTCGCTGATCCCTAAAAAAATCTGAATGCTGAATCCTGTGTAAAATTCCAAAATGAATGAGCATAGGAAAACGTGTATCTTGATCACAGGCTGATCTTTCTAGTTAATTTATTTTTGAATCATGTTGATTTGATGGGTGTAAAATGTAAATGTAGTCAATATAAACACGAAATGATCATGCTTGTCACTCATTTTCTTACAAAAAAAGTTGCTGCTGTTAAATAACAATATTATGAAGGTATAAAATAGGTAGTATCGTTCCTATAGCAACCATAACGACACCATATTACCATCATTATTACCTTTTATGCATATATTATGATGTAGCATGAATGAGAAGCAGTTTTTTAAATATATTTCACTGTGCACACATCTGACAGCTATAAAAGCGAAGGGTACCTTACTGATTGGATTTGGGATTATGGGATGCTCCTGCACTCCTGCAGCGGACGCTGCTCTGCTCAAAATGTCCTAGTTGAGCAGCCAACAACCAATTGGGTCACCATTTATTCTGCTGATCCTGCTGCTGCTGATGATGATGATTTTTGCTTTTTCTTGTAATAATGCTCATGTGGATAATGATAATGATGATAAGGAGAAGCAGGAGGATGATCAGATGAAAATTTAATATACAAAAAAATAAATAATAATAAAAAAACTGCATCCCTCTACCTCTTTTTTTCATCTTGGCGTCTCTTCCACCTTGTTACACATGTACAGTACAATATGTGCATATTGCACCGCCGCATCTTTTCTCCTCGTGTTTTTTTTCGAGGATGCATGTGCACAAAAACCGCACATGTCATTCAAGAAAACAAATTGTACACGAATGGTAAACAACAATCATTCACTGACAGATTGATCCTTGGTTGGTAAAAAAGGTAAATACATAGAGATGTTATAATAATAATAACATAACATGAAAAAAACACAATGATAAGTTACATAGTTGATACTACCATAGAAACTGGGTACATTAGATATTTTATGCGTAAGACTGCCGCTTTGACATGATGAAATGAGAATTACGCACCACGAAAGAATGCGCATCCTTCAAGAAATTATATGGTTAAAACCAGCACAGTAACATCATCCGTTGTCCTAGGAAACCACATAATTGCAGTGGTTCTAAATTATTGCATAATAACATGTAGTTTGAGATGGTGCTGGTGATGATGATGATGATGAACAAGATGAGGAGGAGGAGAACAGGAAACCATTTGATCTCTCAGAGATGTTTCCAATGTAAACCTGTAATTCTTTTTTTAAACATTTTATTTGCAATAAATTTGTAGCTAAATGATAAATGACGATTGTGATAATTATTATAACAGGGAAGTGTAAATTCCTTCATCAAATAAGCAATTGAAAGCGTATCAGTTCGTGTCCTTTACATTTCTATAGCAACGCGTTTGTAATGTGTTTCCATGGTCGGCAAGTAAAAGCTTTTTTGTTTGTTGGTTCACAAAGTTATTATTACCAGGAGCCATATTCGGACAAAGTGAGGATTTTTGCCATGGCAACTTGAGTAGTAGTACTTTGATGAAATATGTCAATTAACTTGGAACTTGGAATACTTCTGGATCAACAAGAAGAGGGGAAGCATTGTCATGGTGATAATGATAAGTCTAAGAATACTAAAATACATTGTACTATGTACACAAGTAGTATATTTATCAACCATATCAAACCAACTCTTAACATATTTTTTTAATGCGTTCAAAGAAAAAAAAATAGGCGTGTACTCTATAAAACCTGCAAAAATATCCTCGCTCTATCCATTTTAATTTGTGAAATGAGTAAAAATCCTTGATCCACCCAATTTCAACATGCTAATTTACTGTTACCTGTGAATAGATGTTTACCTGTGTGTTTGCAAGTGCCTGTATATATTTTTTACATGATTTTGTGTAAATAAATTGCTACCATTACCATTACACACACTGTAATCAAATGAAGCTACTAAAAAGTTTTTTTTCGTTCTCTCTCTCTCTCTAGATTACCTGTCTTGATTTTGTACTTTGGGTTGTTGTGTGAGTGGGACTAAAACCCAAATTCTACAAAAGATCCATTTTTTGTCTATTGATTTAAAGCCAAACATACATCATACCTATCTAACAGAGCCAGAGAGTGAGTGAGTGCATTTTTTTTCTTTTATACATTTTTTTAAATCTTGCACCGCATAATATTACGTAAGAAGGCGTACTTCATAGACTGCTGCTGTTAAACACTACTAAAAATGTAAATTTGCGTAAATTGGCGATCATGTTGATGTTGATATGTTTTTTGTGAGTGAAGCCCTTGTCAAGGATTTTTATCACGATCTTTTTTTTTGTTAAAAAAAATATACACAGAAACTTCATTGAAAAAGCTCTTTGCTGTTGCTACTGCCACCATCAATCTTTTTCCCAAATCAAATCAAATTAAAAAGAATTACGATTACGTTACACTTTTTTAACGTTTCATTTTGTTATAAAAGCATTTATTTCTTTTTGTGGCGATAGTGGCTGTGGCGGCGGTGGTGGCTGTGTAATAGAAAATGAAATTCCTCAAAAAAAAACAATCAAATGGAGTGGAAACAGACAAATACAGATTATCTGCTTTGCTTACTACTACTACAAAACACACGTCTTTTTTCCTACACAGACATAACATAACAGTATTATTTTTATATATATTTTTTTGTCTTGCAAATTCAAAACCTGATCTTTGCTGATCTGTAAAGATATGTGTTTTTTTAGTATAGTAACAACACAAGAGAAGCAACAAAAGCCAATGAAAGAAAGAGTGAGTGTTTCAAATGAATGGGTTATGGATGGCAGTAAATGCTGCTATGTTGAAGAGACTTCGGTGCAGCTTTGACTTTTTTCAAAGTTGAAAAAACCAAAATATGTACCTAACTTGCCTACCTGTTTTTTGTACTTTTTCGACTTTACATTTATCGCCTTCCTTATTTTGTATTTAAAAAATCAATAAGAATTCATCCTTTTTATTTTTTGCGTAATTTCACACCAGCTGAGGAGTTCAAACTCTGTGTGTGTCTGACTCAATTTTGGTTTTGGTGCAATGACGATGGTGAATGATGACGTTGGTGATAGAGATGAAGGGATATGAATGATGTTAATAATAATATTTTATTTCTCATAGCTTCCCTTGAAATAATAATAAAAAAAGTTCAAATCAAAAATGGTATTCAGTTTTTGTGAACATTATTTCTATATATCCATTTCAGTTTATTTGCAAAAGCATAACAAAAAATTTCACTTTGCTTGAAATGCTTTTTCCTCATCATTTTGTGTTTTACTCAAGCAACTCAAGCTATTTATATGCATTTATGGTGGTGGTGGTGACTGACTGCTGCTGTGCATTTAAAAGAACGCCATGCATACTTAACTTGAAATACTCAGATAGAGATAAGTAGTAGTAATTTTTTGGCTTCCTCCCTCTCAAAAAATTCGCACGAGATTCACTCAATATCTTCAAATGCACAATAGAGGTGAACCCTTGTTTTGCCATTTTTTTAACATGATGATCATCAAGTCAACTCTCATTACGCATTTTTTTGTACTTCAACATAAGTGATATTATACACTAGGTATATTTATGATATTCTGATGATATGATATACAGATTAACATAAAATATTGCACACAAAAATCTTTTTTTTATTCTTCTGCACATATTTCTATACCCAAATATATATGTGTGTAGGTGGTATGCACAGTATTAAAATTAAGACGCCATGTATTTTAGCATACACAGTTGATGGCCTAAAGTACAAATTTTTTTTCTTCAAAAAAATATATATTATTTTATTGTTTAAACTTTTCTTTTTAAAATTTGTATACAAAAATATATTTATTATTGCTTGGCGGGGTACAGGTGTAAAAGGCGATGATGATGGTGTACAATATCTTTGTGTAGGAATGGGTGATTTTTTTCGCAAATTTTTGTGTAAATCTTGAATTTATCACTTAGGTACTTATCACTACTATGATAATGGATGGTAGTACAAGTACAAGCCATATTACATACCAAAGGGCATGGCTCAAGCGTCAATTTTATGCATCACAACACAACACACACACACACACATTTTTTTAAACTATAACTTCTGCACTGATCAGCATAAAACAAGGCAAAGTGCACTCAAAACTTCACATCATATCAACATCGCCATATAGTACTACAGATGAGCTTATCATCATTATCCTTTTTGTGTACTTACTTATTATAAATTTAAAAAAAATTTATATGATACCTGCGATATGTAATGCTAAAAATAGCAGCAGCAGCATCGCAGTTTTTTAAAACTCAAATGTAGCTTATGTGTACATTATGCTTCTTGTGTTTTACCGTTTTTTTACATTGTTAGATTGAATGAATTCAGATTATCATCCTCTGATGATCATTTTCATTAAATGTGTATATATGTGATAGTTAGACTGTTTAGTCTGTAGTAAGGTGAATGGTGACTATATATGTATGCTGCAGGCACTAAAAAAACTGCATAGAAGAGTTGAGTGCAATTGTTTGATTGTTGTACAAATGTGAATTGTTAGTAATGTTATATAGATATATAATATGCTTATTGTTCAACTGCGCGGGGGTATAAAAAGTAAAGTAAGTGGCGGTGGTTGATGGTGGTGGCAACGGCAACGCGCATAAATAATAATGTATGTATATATATCTTTACGACGTTGCTTTGGCAGATATATAGTAAAAATATATATAAATATGTATAGGTATATATATGGCATGCCTGTTAGCATTTACACAGTGACTGAGCACAAAACTGAGAGTGAATTCACTTTCGATTCATTTCAACTGTTTCAAGCGCGCATGCATGCATATTAGAACTATATTATGCTAAATATTATACACTACTCCTGCACTTTGTTAACAATTCATCATCATCAAATCACACACAAATAAATGCATTATGAATGATGCTAATAATAGTTGTATTTGTAGTAGGTGTACTATATATATATAGATATTATTAAACTTGTTGCTAATATGGCACTAAATGAAAATTCAATGGAAACCCCTTTTTTATTATTATTATTACCATTATTTACGGTGTGCTTTAAAATATATATAAACCTAGTGTACATTGTTACAGTAGTACTTTTGTGAGTAGAATGCAGTGGTGAGGGGATTGTTGAATTTTTTTATTATTTTATTATTGCAATGCATTTTGTATAAGAGTCTGTGCGTGATTTGTGACAAGAGAGGACATTAATATTATAGGAATGAACTCAATGCATTTTACAAACTCCTACCCCGCCTTGTGTAAATATACAGGTAAGTTAATCAGTGATTGTTACTTCTGCTACTACTACTACTTTGTTTGATCATTGTTGCTCACATTCCTGTTATTCTACTGCTATAATATAACTGTGTGTTTGTGTGTTTGCGAATAAAGTTGCCAGTTAACTTTACTGTAAAGCCTTTTTATTATTATTATGCCTTTTTTTCCTCCTATAATAATAATACCCAATCACTATCACTATCGTACTCACAGCATTGCAACTCTACACTTATCCTCTCACACAAACAAAAAAGCAAGCAGGTTTCATAAGAATCAAGTGAAGAGAGAGAGAGAGAAGGGTATTCATAATAGTCATTGTTGCGTTGCGTATACATTACAAACAAATTTTTGCATTTTCCATTTCCATTAGGTTTTTGTGACAGGCGCAGGCAAGGCAGCAGTCAAGTCAGCTAGATATAGTCCCTTTGCACACACAACACACTGCACCTCCATAACAATATATACATACATATATACTCCTCTGTTGCTCTGCTGAGATAATCTCACAACAATTGCATTGCATTCTGCATTGTTGAGGTAACAGTCATCATCATCATCAACATCACCCAGTGGTGGTAGTCGTAGTAATACAGCTACAGCTACTAATTCCTTCTTTTTTTACACCAAAGTCGTCCCCATATAGTCCCCATGGTAATAATAATATAGCCTGTCTTGTATCTTTAGAGACTATAGCGAGAAGTGTGTATTATCCAACAACCCAGTCAAGTCAAGTCATACAGGAGGACTCACTCTACAATACTTACATTTTTTTATCCAAGATAAACTGTTATGAAGTTGGGCAGATAAAAAATAAATAAAAAAAGAGTAGTGTACACTTTATGCAGGCACACACATTTATACATAAATTTTTTGAGTGACTGTGTGTGAGTGATTGTGTGAGTATTGCTATTTGCAACAAAGTCACACATTTTCAGAGTCATTTGTGTGCCTAGCTTGGTCCCTTCCACAACGACGTCGCGTCACCGCGTCCGTTGGAGCAGCAGCATTGGATTTTGGAATGAATACCCACTCTAAAGAAAATATATACTTTTAATACAAATAAACTATCAGACTCGATAATTTTTAGTGACTCAAAATAGTGATTTATTTTGGAGGGGAAGAAAAGGAGAAGAAAAATTACTGTGATTTTTAAGTGCGGTTATTATAGTGAAAACACACGGCATGCAAAAATTATCAAGGATATTCTTTTGTTTGTGATAAAGATTATAAGTTTGTTGTGTGATTTAATTTGACAAAAAGTGAAATTATCAAAAAAACTAAACGGTTGTCATGGATATTTTTTTTTAGAAAATTGAAATCAGCGGACCTTTTGTTTTTAAATCTTTCAACTCTTACAAGACTTTTTAAAAATCCTTCTTTTAAATTCATCAATTAGTGAACTTTTAATTAAAGTGCAAAAAATAACATTGTTTAATTATTAATATTCTTCATTCGTTTTCATCAAAAATAACATTTCACAAATGGGACCTGTTCGTTGGAAACATTGGACTAAAAATCGCGTCATGTTATTAACTTAAACTCTTTAAAAATTTCTTCAAATAATTCTTTTTTTTACCAAAAAGTGAAAAAATCAAAAATTTATCTAAAAATTTTCATTTGACCACAGGAATTGGTTTTTACACCTTTTCTCATCCTTTTTTCATTCCTTTCTTTTTTTTACTTTGTTCTTTTACAAACATATCCCTCTCTACACAGATATTTTTTGAAAAAAAAAATCACAAAATTTTTTGCTTCACTTTCGATTTCTACATCGTTAGCATCAGCAAACAGCAAAAGCTAAAGCAAAATATGAGCAGCAGTGAGAAAAGTTTAAATACAAAAGAAAAGAAGGCAATAATCATAATATTTGTTGGCTGATTTTGAAGAAGTTTTTTTATAATAATTTTTTTTCTTTCTTATTGTTGAGCAGTGCGCGTTATAATATATTATATTCCTTGTCTGTTTCACACCACACACAACCAACTTTTGCACCTATCTCTCTCTTTCTAAAAAAACTATTATACTTACGTATCCCAGCAACAAGAAGCAGAGAGCCGCTCAACATAAAAAAAATTATATTTTACGCTGATCTTTTTAGGCTGAAAGTGATTTTTTTTATATTTGCCATAATCATAATATTACAACACACAAGTATACATAGTGTATGTACTGTGTGTGCACTATACTTGATCGTTTAACAAAGGAACAAAATATATATCTATCCTTTTGTTCCTTTTCATTACGTTGGAAAATCGCCTTTATTTGCCACTGCTTGCCACGTGGTGGGAGATTCTTACTAAAAAGAAATAAATTTGAATTTGAAAATTAAAAAAAAAGGAAAAAAAAAATTATATATACAAAAAAGTGTGAGTTGACAACTTCATCATCATCTTTCAAGAGAAAACGTGTGACGCGAGAAAGAACAAAAAAAAGTTTTGTGATTTATTTTTTTCCTTCTTCACTGCGTCGTTTTTTTAAAAACCCTTTTTTTGGATTGAGGTCCTTTAACGTAAACTGGAATCAAACAGGAGGGGTGACGTTTTTCTATTGGATTCCATTAAAGTATGAGGTAAGTACAAAAATTGTCTTCATGACAACCTTAAATATATACACTCAATAATAATTGCTTAAATATACGAATATTTAAAATGGATAGTCAAATCAGTTTTCCTTTTCATTGCGCTACTGCTCTGTATGTATTTTTCATTGGGAGGAAATATTTTTGGAGTTGGAGGGTGGGTGGTGTGCCACACCCTCCATCACATCATCGTATTTATAAACTTACTTTCAACAACAACCCATCCTTTCGGTATACTTCACTTTCGTTTAGACAGATCGTCTACAAAAATACATTGCATGAAAACGTATCTTATTTCAAGGGAAACCGAATCCACTTGCATACAAGTTGCAATTAAAAAGAGAGTGCGCGGCCAATTAAGACAAATGGAATTGTCACAAAAATTGTAGAAAAAACCGCAAACATGTAATTTTGTGGTAGGTACATCGATACCTACCTACATATGACGTTATATGAATTTTGGTGCTTTTAGTTTTTGTATCCCTACACCACACGCATTAAACCACTACACGAGAATTAATTTTTTTTATCCGGCCACAGTAAACCAATTATATTTTTTCATGAATTGCAAGCAAAGGGTTTTCGAAAAATGGGAAATCCTTAAAAAGCGTTTCTAGTTTTACAATGTCAATGTATACCTATATCACAACTTGTGATTCACAAGTGACGCAATGAATAAGTACACAAGACATTGTATGATTATTTGATTTTGTCTTGTGGTGTATTTCTAAAATTGCTTTACCTTCCCTTATCAATGTTATCATGACAGACCATGATGATCATCATCATTGCAATTCACAAGAATAATCGTGCGGCTAATTATTTGTTATCATTATCATGTAGTAGCAGCATATTTACGCATGTATTTTTATAATAATATAATAATCACAACAACAGCAACCAGACACGCTACAAATATTCCTTTCCAAATCTTAATTGCAATCTGATGTGTTCACCTGATTTTTCTGTACAGATATTATTATGATGATGTTGACTGTTGTTGACATGACAACGACGATGATGATGATGATGATGAGTAGAAGTAGTAGCAAAACAGCGGCAATATAATTGATATAAAAATATATAATTTTTTTATTAAAAAACAGTAAATGATGCTCATATTGTAATTGTAGTATTTGTTGTATTTATATAGCTATGTACTAAAATAATATGCTACTGTAAAGATATCGTCTCAAACTCAACAAAATGCATATCCGTTGTCTCATTAAAAAACGCATGTCTCATTTTTATCTTCCCATTTAAAATCGTAAATGCGTTTTCCATTTTTACAGGCAAAAGTGCAAGTATTTCTTTATCGTCACGTCCGTTTCTTCGTCGTCGTGAGTGTCTACCTACATGTTTGTATAGTCATCCGTCTTCTTAGAGACTTTACTATTGAACTTATGTACAATTATTATGAGCAGTGTTGGCAATTTGTTTTTAAATATACTTCATATCATATTGTATATTTATTTTTCAAATCTTTTAAATACAATATTTTATTTAAAAAGTGAGGGTGAGAGTGAAATGATACAAGTCATAAAAAAGACAGAAGGAGGAATCATAAATAATATTGAATAGATATTAACGTGTGCTTCTAAGACTTGCGCAACTTCTCACAGTAATCAAGTCTCAATTCATTAAGTTTTTGCTATTGATAGGTATGCTGTTTAGTCATATTTTCTTGTACTACGACGAGTACGACGTGACGACGTCAAGTGAAGCGGAGATTTGTATCAAGGGCGGATTTGAAAACTTACAATAAACCAGGCATAGTAAATATATGTACATGTCTGTACTCTGCACATATAACGGTAGTGGAACTCAGCTTGTTAATAAAGCCACCTTCACTATCGTTTCATTATCATCCATCATTTTATTATTACCGCTACTATTATTGAGATATACATTGCTAGAAATATAATTATTTTTCAATGTAGATAAGTACAAAAAAATGATAGTTGAGTGTTTTATATGCACGCAGGAAATATGCATCAGACAAAGTGGTCATAGTAACAGCATTTTTTTAAACTCATTTTTTTAATACCGGATCAAAGGGAAGTCCCCAGCAGCAAAAATGAAATAGAAGGTCAAATCACACTTTTATTCTTCTCTATTAAAATGGAGTGCACTTTGAGAACATTTTATTTATTTCTGTTGAGATGAATGGCTATTTTATTTGCGATTCTTGTAAAAATTAATGACAATATAACAATGGTACACAAATCGAAAGCGAAATGATCACGAGTGACGGGACGTGAGTAAAAGGTTAATTGAGTTGAATACGGATAGGTACATACATGCATGCTTACAAACAAGACTCTTTTTTAAAAGCTATTTACAAGCTACTGTAGTATATATATATATACCATGTATCATTTAACCCTTTTGACCTAATTAATGATGGTCAAATAGCGGGAACATGTATTATCCGGTTTTCCGGTATTTTTCCTTTAAAAAATGTTAACGGTTTCAGTATTTTTACAATTTTTTGTCCATATTTTTATGAGACCGGTTGTAAAGGAGCAGGAGTAAAGCGGCAGTAATACCAAAGCATCTTGTGCAAAAAAATCACTGCATGTTTTTGTTTTTAGACGATTATTCACTGACTTTACTCAATCTTGGTTCGCAAACACTCCCCGTAATTTTGCTATACCAGTCGGTCAGCTATAATCTCTTCACAACATTATATTATTATTATTATTACCAGACAAAAAAAAATAAAGTGATGAATCTTCTTCCTTCTTCTTCTATCCATCCATGAGAAAAATATTATTAATAATAATGTAATAAATATTTCCTTAACTTTGCTTGCGGACGTACATGCAACAAATAAACAACAAACTGGATTTTATAAAATTGTGCCCCAGCAAAACTCGGAAAAGAGGTTGGCCAAGGAAATAGGAAACTTTGTGTATTTATTTATTATTCATGTTTTTTAAAGTTTGCGGCAATATGCATTTAATAATATGTCTGTGGCCTGGTTTTTACCACAGCAACATCCTTATAAAAACACAAAAGAAATTCTAACAAATATATGCAAGCAAGCTTAGCTGTTATTCTAAAATTGCAAATAAATATAAATATTCTTTAAGAAAAAATTATTTCAATTTTTGTTATTGTTTTACTATTGACACAGTTCATTAGTTCACTTGCTTTGTTTTGTGCATTAGTTTAATGCACCACCAATGTACCTGACTCACATCAATAATGGATTTTATTTTTATTTTGATTGACTCAAATTATCTTTTTGCAAAAACTCTGTCTATATTTCTATGCCGCGTCACTATTTATGTCGATCGTGATGATGTGTTCCTATATATTTTTTTTGCTCTAATTGCATTGTTTCTATTTCTGTTTACTTAAAAATTTTCCCATCCTCATCATCGCCACCATTCCCAATATATTATAGATTGAGCAACACCAAAAAACAATAATAATAGCTGATTGGCTTTTGCTAATTTTTTTAGGAAGAAAATATATTCTTCGTTCCTGTTTCCATGCTATTTATTATTGCATTGCTTAAAAAAGGAAAAATATTATTTATTATTATTTTTGTTGCGAAAAAAATGAGGATGAAAAATGTGATTGCTAATATGCACACAAACACATTAAATACTTTAATAAATGCAAATACATTAAAATATGTTGTCACGCTTCTTCTCTGCTTCTTCTTCAATTCCATTGGCAAATTATTAATGATGGGATAATAATCAGACTTGTG